>BMAT01005847.1:205958-225864 GCA_019649035.1 Elysia marginata | reverse complement strand
AGAATATCGAGCGTTTCTATGATGTCGGTGGAAGGTGGGACAGCGGAATTAAAAAGATAGCAAGACGTTTAAGAAATGAGATTTCATCAAGAGGATCGGAACTTTTCTGGTATGAACGCCAGTGAGATTATATGACGAATGCTAGCTCATTCTTAATCATGTGCTTATGTCTGTTTAAAAAATACTTTAAAAATAACATAATTACCAGTACGAAAAAAGAAAATGGAATCAGCGACTGCCTCTTGAATTCAGCCTTTTTAATGTACGTTATAGCTAATTTTGTTTTAATTTACATTACTAAGCTCCTTTGGTTTTGGTTTTGTTTTGTTTTCTGTAGATGTTTAATTTTATTTTATAATTGTAAGATATGCATCTAAAAAAGATCGTTTTATCTAACTTAAGATAAGAGTAAAGACTATTGCGTGTTTTTGGGTGTTGACATTTAGAGAAGGGCGTTCCTATTGTATACCGGTACGCCTTATCTCATTCCCCGTTGGAGAAGGAGAATAGAAGTGGCTGGGATTTCGAGCGGGAAGAGAGGGAGGAAGGAATGAACGAAGTGCATTTTATCACGTGACAGATACACCTTGACGGTGTTTTATCTCTTTTGATGCATGACCCTCAAGTTCGGGCTAAAAAGCTTTCATCTACCGGTCGGGCTATAAGGCTGTTGGTTGTTGGTTGTTTTGAATTTTTAACGTCTCTTTTTCAACAACAAGGTTATATCAGAGACAGCGCTTGGGACAATTGAAAGCGTGCTGCCACACTGTGATGTACGGAGCGCTGCATAACACCACACCCAATCACATTATCCTGACACCGGGCCGACCAGACTTAGCACTAAATCCATAATGCCAGACACCAGGCGGATCAGCTACTAATACCAATTTTAAAGTCTTTGGTTTGACTCGGCCCGGGATCGAACCCGTACCTCCCGATATCCAAGCGAGTGTCTTTACCGCTAGGCCACAGATCTGGTCGGGCTTGAAGTCAATAACGTTATATTCTTTATTGTCGTTAAGCTCCAAACTTGTGTCAGTTTTGAGTTTTTTTTACATATATAATACATAGTATTGTATACACTATTACCCTATCCATGATGATGAGACCGATTTCTTTACCGTCAATCTCAAACTTCGCTACTTGATGTATATCAAGAATTGTTTTGTCCAAAGATACATTGTGTTGTTAGCAAAACAGAATAAGTTTAGCAGATTACGCCCAAAAATCTTACCTCAAACTAAATTTATTGCGACATTTATGTAGCTCAATCAATCATTATCCAAAAAATTTTTTAAATATGATCAAGGACTACTTCAATATTTCGAGTTATTCTACAGAGATCCGTTTTTTTAAGCCCACTTGAATTTGCAAACTTCAGTTTTTGTCAGTTTTGTAAGATTTAGAGAATTAGAAGCTTAGTTTCTATTCTCTTATGGACCAAAATATATAGGAAAACTTTTACGTATACCGAAAATAAAACGGATTGTGGAAAATTACATATCATTAAAATTATTGTCTCAGTCCCTTCTTATTTTTGTCTCTGCAGATGAAAGAATTAAGAAAATTGTATAAAAATAGGACTAAGGTCTGAGAAAAGGTCTGATTCATCTAGATTAAGATTTAGATTAAGATCTAGAGGATACCTTTATCTAGAGTCTAGATTAGTCTAAACTTGGAATTCATGTTTTCTTTCTTTTTAGGTTTCCTGTGTTTTGTTTTCTTTCGCCATAGCCTTAAAGCTCAGGCTCTTCTTTTTAAGTTTTCTTCAACCCTTTGAAGGTGAAGGCCATCTTTATCCCTAATTGAATGAGTGTTGACTGGTTTGTTGAAGTTGTAAGTAACTATGGTACTATCCAATTTCAATTCTTTGGACTCAGTTGTTATTGTCCAGTTGACAGGCCATGATGTATCGCCGGGAAGCTGTAGTATGTATCCCTGTTATTAGCTGGAGACCTCGCCAATTCCTTAACAAAGCATATCTCAATCTCATAACATCATCTTTGTTGACGTTTTATAGATTATGTTATATTGGCCAAAGTTCACAACATGGTTTACACAGATGCGGTTGGTTTTATTTTTATAAATGACCAGAAAGACCTCAGCCTCAGCCTGAAAATTAAAAGGTTAGAATGCCCGCCTCGCTAGACATTAAAAAAACTTGACAACATTAACAATAACGTTTATAATCATCTTTTCACATTAAGTCTTTCAAGAATGGCTGCACATCTAAGGACAGGACTCTTATAATGTTCTTTTCCTGCTTGTTTTTTCTGATGAATTTATTACAGCATTTGACCTTCGCTACTTGATGTATATTAAGAATTGTTTTGTCGAAAGCTACATTGTGTTGTTAGCAAAAGAGTATAAGTTTAGAAGATTGCACCCAAAAATCTTCCTTAAAACTAAATGTTTTGCAACAATTATGTAGCTCAATCAATCATTATCCCCCAAAAAATGGTAATATGATCAAGGACCACTTTAATATTTCGAGTTATTCTACAAAGATCCTTTTTTTGCAGTCCATTTGAATTTGCAAACTTCAGTTTTTGTCAGTTTTGTAAGATTTTCAAAATAGAAGCTTAGGCCTAGTTTCTATTCTCTTATGGACCAAAATATGTACTATCCAATTTCAATTCTTTGGGCTTAGTTGTTATTGTCCAGTTAACATGTCATGATGTATCGCCGGGAAGCAGTAGTATTTATCCCTGTTATTAGCTGGAGACCTCGCCGATCCCTTAACAAAGCATATCTCAATCTCATAAAATCATCTTTGTTGACGTTATATTTGCCAAAGTTGCGGTTGGTTTTATTTTTTTAAATGACTAGTAAGACCTTAGCATCAGCCTGAAAATTAAAAGGTTAGAATGCCCGCCTAGCTAGACATTAAAAAAACTTGACAACATTAACAATAACATTTATAATCACTGTAGGTTAGGCCTGCGTCTACATGTTGTGCCTTGAAATAAGAAATTCATGTTGAGGGTGGGACTTCTTCTGTGTCAATATAACATTATTGGATAAAATGTAAATCTACACGAAATCATCAAAATATGACAGATTCTCTAGATCGCTTCTGAGTCTAATCTGTATCAGATCTACAAAATTTAGATTCTAGATCCATTTCTCTTGATCTAAACGATGAAGGTTTTAAAGTAGAAATGAAGTGAATGTAGAATCTACATCTAGATCTAGATCAAGATTGCCTGTAATATCGAGATACTAGGCCCCACAGTTCTTTTTTATCTGCATTTGATCGCATTCGGGCATGCCTTCCAAGCCCAAAAGATTTGCTTTTTCTTTTAGTTTTAGGCATTTTCATAATGAAGAGCAAGAGTTTCACGACGTGTACACTCAATTGAGTGATTGTGCATACTAGTTTTGGGGAATCCAGAATGTGCAGTTACGAAGAAAAGAATTGAGATCTCCGTTATTTAAGGAGGTCTCCGTTATTTAACAAATTAAATAATGTTTATTTTGATTTAAAAATGGACAAAACCGTGTTTTCTTTTTTCTACATTCTACAGCGTAAAAGAGGATTTTTCCAATGGAATTGATTAGTTGCAATAAGCTCATTGAACATTTTTCTAGATCTAGAAGATGAAGATTCTAAAGTAAAAATAAAAAGATTAACCGTAAGTTATTACGAACCAAACAACTTTAGGCCGAGAGTTCTTATAGTTTCAGAAAAAGTGCATAAGCCTATACCAGATCAGAACACAGTGTAATTTTTTTCATGAATTTCAGTGAAAACCGGATCTAAATCGGTTCTGTGTTTATGGAGGAGATTGTGTGATTGAGGTTTAACCCAAAGCCTATTATTATACATGTATAGATTTTACTTAAAGAGGTTTTTGGTGGTTCATTGACCATTGTGTCTGGTTTTCTTTCTTATGCTTTTTAAATTATAATAAAATTCAAAATGGCCATCCACCGATTTATGGTTACGATAGAAACGTCAGAAAAAAAATAGTTTTTTTGCTTAGTGTATCTTTGTTGAGGTGAGCGATAGAGAGAGCAAAAGAAATTCCAATTAAAAAAAAATTTTTTTTGGAGGGGGGGATATGTGTTGGCTTTTCTTAAAAAGTAAAAATATCAGCTGGAGTTTAATATAGAAACTTTTGTGAACTATATTTAAGAATTATAATGGGTAAAAAGATTTGAATGTCAAAAAGCTTGATTAATTAGACTTAGAGTGTTCTGTAGAAAAAAAGTGTTGCTTATCCAAGTTGAGTTTTTTTTTTATAAATGGAAAACAACGATGTTTATGTTTGCTTTCCTTATCAGTCAGAATACGAGTTTTTTTTGTTTTTTGTTCAGAAATGCTGATTACAGTAAAAAGGATTATTATAAAAGCTTTGTCGTTGCAGTTCCTCCAGGACATATTCTTCAGGTATATGAGACTGCGAAGTTACATTTTATTAAGGGGTGTGTGTTGGTGCTCCGCAGAAATACAAGTGTTGTGTTACCTTACATGGTACAGTATCAACATCTATGGAATTCATTAAACAGTTTGATACACCTTCAACATCTATGGAAGTCATTATACAGTTTTATAAACTATCAAAACATCTATTACCTTTAATACTACTACTACTACTACTACTACTACTACTACTACTACTACTACTACTACTACTACTACTACTACTACTACTACTACTACTACTACAACTACAACTACTACTACTACTACTACAACTACTACTTTTACTACTACTACAACTACTACTACAACTAGATCTACTACTACTACCACATCAATTGTTTTGTTTATGAGATATTTTTATCATTACAATTGTTGCCACCATCAAAATAGCTGTGACTATGACGACTTTGGTATAGACAACATAAAAACTCAACAGGTTTTTTTCATTTCGTATGAAAGGACATCATTTTATTAGAAGTCTGGCTTGAAATATTGACAGGTAGAGGAGAGGCTAGGGTATCAAAACAGACTCCCTAACACTAAAGAGACTTACAAATTTTTAGCTTCCCGTTGCAAAAATACCTGGTCCTATAACTTTCCGTTCTATTTGTCTACCTGTCTAAAGATAGGATTGATAATTGAAAAGGTTTTCATTGTCATTCAGGCCTCTTTAACACGGTCTATAAGTTACAACCTTAACGAAGAAAAATAAGATTTTTTAAAAAATCAGTAAATAAAAATAACAAAGAGGTAGTTTTTCACGTCTGTAGACCTTGTATCTTCAGACCCTATATCAGATCGAAAAGTGTCACCCTCTTTAGTTTCTGAGTCATGGATCGGGCTCTGTTTCCAGATTCAAAATCCAACACCTCACTATAACATACAAATAAGTGGAGAAAACAGAAATATAATTATTGTAGTGATCTAAGGGGAATAACTTATTTGAGACTTATACTATGCGGAGTTATATTTCTTAGATAATTTATCGAATTCATCTTTATTCCGAAATTTTCAGAAAGTTTACCAAATTTTGTTAATAATAATGTGCTCCAAGGGTGTCACCAATTACTTTGAAA
The DNA here is from genome assembly GCA_019649035.1 of Elysia marginata. Lineage (NCBI taxonomy): Eukaryota > Metazoa > Mollusca > Gastropoda > Plakobranchidae > Elysia > Elysia marginata. The sequence goes on along the minus strand of BMAT01005847.1, from coordinate 220,359 downwards.
GACTTAAAAGACATAAATGTTTTCATACTACATAAATGTACCAACCTACCTCAAAGACCCATAAAGTCTTTAAGTACGTCATATTTCATATGACATATAGATCTAGGAGTAAGAGCCTAGAAAATATTGAAGCTGCGTTGATTTTTTTAAAGTTGAAAAGTAAATGTAAAAAACTTATTGCTTGACAGAGAGATGACGGTGCTAAAGATTCAAAATCTTAAGCGTAACTCGTATTTTTGAATTACGGAAATTTTTGAAATACCCAACCATAACAGATAGATCTAGCTGCATCGTGATATATTCAAATATTTAGCAACAAATATCCGTTTTTTTCAAGATTCGATATGAAGAAATACTTTGAACTTTGTTATATATTCTTAAACTACCCTTGCTGTACTCTTTTAGGAAGCGAAAACGAAAGTTTAAGTCAAGTGAATTACTAGGATTTTATAGACACCGAAGATAAGTTTTTAAACTTGTCTTAGCTCCATCGTCAAGCTCAGAAATAGCAATGAAAACTGTACTAGTTTTGTTTAAATGAACAAACCCGACTGGATCACAAAACAACTTACACCGATGGTTTTTTATACTTCGTATTACAAATGATAAGTCGATGTAGAAACTAAAATTATCTCAAAGCTGAAAATTATATTACGTTTTTAAACTGAAAAGTATCTCTAACTACCAGCCCTGTGAGAGGGAGAGGACGAATCTTTTGAACTATTTTTCGTAGTCTAGATGACCCATACTAGAACTTTTAAAAAATTGAGGCTTGATCTGACTGAACAATGAAATTAGAGAGAAATCTCTAAACTTTTATTTTGTTAGACACCATCAGCGCCCCTCAGGGCCGACGATTTCATTTAAATTGTCTCGCAAATTTGACCCGATCTTGCGCGTAACAAATTTTATTACAATACAAGAACAGATCTATAATCCTGGTGTAAAATTGAAAACGGATAATGTACTTAAAATTTCTTAAGACTGAGCTTCGACATAATATTGCATACTGAGCAAACCATTATTCAGAGCTGATCACAAGTTCTTAAAACAACAATTCTTTGGAATTGAAAAGTAGATATACCAACTTATTCCGTAAGAGAGAGAGAGAGACAGAGACAGACAGACAGAGCAGAGATAGAGAGAGACAGAAACAGAGAGAGAGAGACATAGAGACTGAGAGAGAGAGAGAGAGAACATTTTCAAACTGTTCTCGGGGTCCAGATGTCCCAAAACGCAATTTGAAAAGCCAAATTTTTTTCCAACCAAACAGTAAATTTACAAAGAAATCTTAAAATTTTCATCTGTTAGACGCCATCGACCCACCAAGGGCCAACAGCTGTATTGAAATTGTCACTCGTTTTAACTCGGTCCTGTGAGTAGTGTTAAATGATGTAATAGTCATAGGAAAGTAGCGGTATTTCATCGGTCTGTAGAAACAGTGTCGGTGGATTTTTTAGTGTTACCGTTGGGTTGAAAAGGTAAATATCTCTGGAGTTAACTATGTGAAATACTCAGGTCAGAATAGCAACAATGTTAAGCTGACTACATTAAGTTATAAAAATAAACTATATCATTTTATAATCTAGATCAGGGAAGATAGACTAAACCTACATTGTAAATCTAAATTCCTTAAGATTTATTAGATCTATCATATTCATATGAATTAATTACAGTTAGGGTCTCGTAAAAATTAAAAATGAAATATATTGATTTTTTTTTAGCCCTGTAAATCATGGCCCGTAAATTGATCCTCTCGCTAGATTATTCCAGCACTTTAGCTTTACAAGATTAGGCAACAAGAACTTTCGTTGTTAACATTGCTAAAAATCGATTGATGAAACTGAAATACAATATCAATTATTCATTCAAGAAATGTAGATAAATATGACTACGAAGGTTTATTTTCCAATGACCATGGTCATTTTTTGGTCGTGCGTGTTTCGTTACACAAAATATGTACATCAATAGATATGAATGACTCAATCGTTCTACAAGATTCGTTCGAATTTTGAAACTCTAACCTCCACAGCCACCACATAAAGCAATAAGTTATGGGGTCATGTGGATAGATATAATTGTTTATAGGAGAAAATTCATAAAAATCATAATCATAATAAAAATTTGTGTAGATAGAAAACAAAATAGGCTAATTTTTGATACTACTATTACTACTACTACTAACACTACTACTACTACTACTGCTACTACTACTACTACTACTACTACTACTACTACTACTACTACTACTACTACTACTGCTACTGCTACTACCACTACTACTACTTACTACTACTACTACTTTTACTACTACTACTACTACTACTACTACTTCTAATAATAATAATAATAATGATAATGAAGTTATTTTCTAGCACCGCTTCCTACATGTAGGCTCAACAATTGTCTCTCTACCCATACAATAAATACTCACATGTTGGCAATTTTGTTAAAAAACATAACACATTTAAAACTCGATGAAACAGAACAACAACAAAAGATGCATGTACAAAAAATTTAAAAGGATATACATTGACCATCTTCATATGCCATGAACAAATTTAATGTGTTTTCAACTGGGTCTCAAACTGATTTACAGAAGTAGCCTATCTGATGGAAAGGTGAGGGGCATTTCAGACTACTGTTGCACAGTGCACAAAGGCTCTATTGCCGTCTTTCCTTGATGGTTTACATGGAACTGACAACAGAGCTTTTTACCTGATCTGGCGAGTAGGGGTGTACAAACTGACGAGGTCTTACAGTAGAAAGACCTATCCTGGGGTCTATTTCTACAGTTGACTCTGAGGTTTCCCTTCTCAGGCCAGTCTGTCTCCCGGCTCTGTGACCTAGCGGTAAGACACTCGCTTAGAGATCGGGAGCTGCGTGGTTCGATCCCCGTCCGAGTCAAACCAAGGACTTTAAAATTGGTATTAGCAGCTGATCCGCCTGGTGTCTGGCATTGTGGATTTAGTGCTAAGTCTGGTCGGCCCGGTGTCAGGATAATGTGACTGGGTGTGGTGTATGCAGCGCTTCGTACATCACAGTGTGGCAGCACGCTTTCAATTGTCTCAAGCGTCGTCTCTGATATAATCTTGTAGTTGAAAAGACACGTTAAAGTCCAAGCAACCAACCAGTCTGTCTCTGGAGCTATCTCCTTGTCATTGTATTTAACCGCAGCTTTTCATATTCTTAGATCTGGTTCTGGGAATTGCTGCATGTCTTAATGTATGCTTCAAAAAATGAAATCCAAGCCAACCTGATATACCACTTTATTAAAGAGTAAAAATGCAGATTGTGTTCCTATTATGGAAAGTAAAGTCCTATGCTTATATGTTTATAACATAATTATGTGCGTTGACGTGGAATATACGAGTAGTTTGAAGCGGTCCCAATCCCAAGGTACATTACGTAGCTCTTCCTTCTCCTTTTCATTCTTTCTTCATTATGAGATTTCCGAGTTTCAATCTCAAAATCTCGTTTCTCTCTCTCTCTCTCTCTCTCTCTCTCTCTCTCTTTCTCTCTATCTCTCTCTTTCTCGTTCTCTCTATCTCTCTCTTTCTCGTTCTCTCTATCTTTCTTTTTCTCTATCTCTCTCTTTCTCCCTGTCTCTGACCCTCTCTCTCTCTCTCTTTGTATCTCTGTATCTATGTCTGTCTGACTGTATGTCTGTCTTTCTGCCTGTCTCTTTCCTTATCTCTCGGTGTACTTTGTACAAGTACAACATTACGTAAAAAAAAGATTCTTTAACTGGCTATTTCGTCTGCCCCCAAAAGTAGACCGCACCCAAATGTATTTACTTAACTGTTTTCTCCTTGACCTGATCTGTTAAAATTCCGCAATACTACATGCTATCCTGAGAACAACCGAACATAATCATTATAATCATTGAGAGCTCTTCTTTCCTTGTCCACTGTGATCCTCACCGACCAACAACCTGGAGAATATCAACGCCTAGTTCTAGCTATAAGCCGGGGTTGTGTTTCCCAGGGCTGGCATGCGGACGCTAGTTTCTACTACCCTGTAATTAGAGTAATACATGGATCTCTTAACTCTGATCAAAGTTAAGCCTTCTCTCTTGCTGGCAAAGAAGATACCATATTAGGTAAGCGAAAGATTTTTAGACTGTTTAACATTCCTGAATCTTTGTGTGAACACCATTATGAGTTAACACGTTCTGTCTGCATGGGAAAGCATTCGCCCAATGCTTTGTGAGTTTTAAAAGAAGTATACAAGCACTGCCATGAAACCCTATTGCTATCTGTACTCGACACTACGTTAAAAACAAAGTAAGAATTAGTGGGGGGGGTGGTCATAAACTTCTCAAATCTTATAGGAAAGTCAGTTACAGAAACACAGGAAAAGACACAGACCTAGGCATGACCGCACATGATAACACCACCACCATCACCAACAACTGCTACTGCTTTTATTATTATTATTGTTACTGCTGCAGTGCTTTCTTTTTTCCAGTCTTTAATGTGTTAAGTTTTATGTTTTTGATTTTTTTTACTCGACCCTTCAAAGATCAACTATTCTGTTCAGTTGACCATAGGCTACTCAATTCAGTTCTTTATTCTACAACTTAAAATAACATCAACATATTTCTACCCGTTTTTCCTCTAGATTAATTTCGTGTTTATAGTTTTTAATGGTTTCATTTTCCCAGGTCTGTTCTCAGCAGTTTATGCCTTCAGTCACCAATGATTCTTCATAGAAAACGTGCTCACCGCTCTGTATAAAGTTCAAAGAAATGACTTTCCAATATTGACCCAAGGGTTTTTGAAGTCCACAAATGTTTTTGATTCCGCGACCTTCTCAATTTGTGCATTCACGCTATCCCTCACGACGTGGACTTTAATCTTTTCGCGCCCCCCCCCCACCCTTTTCAACACTCTCTAACACTCTAACACACTTTCAGACATAACCTACACATATATCCATTTTATCCACTAACTAATCCGCTCCGATTCCAGCGCTAATCCTCTTTATAATCTAGCAGAAACCCGATCATCTTCAGCATGAGTGATAGAAATCAACGGTTCGTTGAGCCACCTTCTGAGGATTGAGGATTGAATGTTTGATAGTTTGGATAGAAGATCAACACTGAGATTAAACCTGTTTGGTCCTCCACTGACCTGCTCCTCGTCCAGTAGATATGGAGTGTGTGTTGTGACGTGGGTTGTGAAGGACGCCCAGGGAGCTGGTTCTCCCAGTCTCTACAGAATCATCAAACAGAAACAATTGGGATTACTTTGGTTTGGTTTTGGTTTTTGTTTTGTTTTAAATTTTTTCTGTTGTAAGACGGATAGTCTAACGCGCCTAAGGCATTTTTAAAGATGGCAAATAGAGCGTTTATCAATCAAAAATAAAAAAAATACATGGTATCAGCTTTGTTTACAGTTGAATGGCATAACCATCTGATCAAGGCATCCAAAGTGAAAGAAAGAAAGTTTTGATAAAACTTGTTGCTTCATATTAACTCTGTTGATACTATATATCGATAAAGAATGTTGCGATTATTTTTTCATTCTAAGGAACAAATTCTAAATTACCACGATGACCCGATATCAGCCATGTCCAATAATGACACGTTTGTGTGTGTGTGTGTGTTGTTTTGTTTTTTTTTAATAAAAAAGGTAGATTGTGCCTTTGGTTTTTAAACACATGTTTACATCTGTTTGAAATTTTGGTACTGTAAGCTTCATTTCCACACACTTTGTGTTGGTAATGACAGATAAATTCCACCTATTTTTACATAAATATAACTGATTTGATCCCAAAATAGTAATTTGTTTTAAAAACTACGACCTATCATATTCTATCGCTAGTCTTGAGAAATGTACAGTAATAAATTATACAACTATTGCGCTTACATAAATCCTGATAATTTGATAATATATTAGTATCATCATCATCATCATCATCATCATCATCATCATCATCATCATCATCATCATCATCATCATCATCATCATTACCTTTTAGCAGGTTCTCATACAACGGAATGTACAGAAATTTGCGTGGATGGAGTGGCAAGGTTGGTTTTCTACATCAAAACTAGACCCGAAGGGTGGGAATATTTTTTTATGAATTATATAAACCAGCCGTGCTAGTTTTGCGTCTTTCTACTACCCACACCCAGCGGATGCTTTCGAATGTTTTCTTTGGCAGGTTTATCTGGCTGGCGAGCCCGTCCATGCGTGGTCAAGAGGGTGGACGCGAGAGGAGATTGGCCATAAAACTGTTTTTTTTGTCTGGAGAAAGTTTCGTGTTCTTTGTTTGCAGAGTTGGTTCCTCTTGTTTCACGTTATGCTGCTAGGGTTGGACATGATGTAAACCTGTAGATCTATGATTGAAAGAGGCAGTGGCTGCCTTCACTGTTTATTCTGACCTAATTATGTTGATACAATGTATATGTGACAAGTTATGATATTCGTTTTAGGAACATTTGTCGGCGAAACAAACCTCTTACTTTAAATGTAGTGAAAGAGAAAGAGAGGGAGACATACAGAGAGAGAGAGAGAGAGAGAGAGAGAGAGAGAGAGAGAGAAGGGCAATTTACACAATACTTTTTCTACTGTTGTCTTCTTTCTAGAATTTCGCTTAGCATGTTCAAGCCTCCGTGAGATCTAATTTAGATCTAAATTCTTGAACTCTACAGAGATCTTTTATCTCTCTGGACTCAACTCTACAGAGATCTTTTATCTCTCTGGACTCAACTCTACAGAGATCTTTTATATCTCTGGACTCAACTCTACAGAGATCTTATCTCTCTCTGGACTCAACTCTACAGAGATCTTATATCTCTCTTGACTCAACTCTACAGAGATCTGTTATCTCTATGGACTCAACTCTATAGAGATCTTTTATCTCTCTGGACTCAACTCTACAGAGATCTTATGTCTCTCTGGACTCAACTCTACATATACGGTGCACTACAAATTATTTTGATAAGCAATGGTTTAGATTAAATCTAAACAAACTGTACATATACGGTGCACTAAAAATTATTTTGATAAGCAATGGTTTAGATTAAATCTTAAAGGAATTTACTTTAATACATGTATAAGGCAGGAAGTATGTTGGTATTTAGATATTTCTTGTCAAGCATGAAAGACCAAAACTAGAATCTTTTAACACAAAGTTTATGTTTAGATTTTTAGTTCCAGTTGTGGATCATTTTTTAGTTGAAGACGCAATGATTGACAGCTACAAAGTTTAAAATTTCACTGTAAATAAAGCTGGTAAGGGGTAAAATCATTACACAAATGTAAAGAAAAGAAACTGCCAAACTTCATTCAGTATGGATGACGTCAAAAGTTGTTATCGACTCATTCAATATTAAAAGTGTGTGTGCAGAAATAACATGGAAAAGTTGTTCTCGAAATAATAGATGATATTTCGTTCGTTTGACCCAGCACTGTCTGCTTTTTGTTATACCTTTCCTCGCTTTGTAATTTTTTTTTAATTTTGAAAAATTAATATCATTATTGTTTTAACTACATTTTTTTTCAACATCATCTGTGCAGAATTTAAGCGTTTTTCCTCTTCCGTTCACACTGTTTTAACTTTCGAGTAGTTTGGAAAGGTTTGTAGCACCAAGACTGTGTCATGAGCTTTTTAGTTGCTGTTTCATTTGAGATTTATTATGGCCTTTCCAGAATTGGTATTTATCTCTAAAGTTTTAAACACTTTTAGAGGAATAAAAAAGCAGTACTGGACTAGAAAAAAAAAACCAGTTCAATTCTAAGAAAAAATAGAATTTCTGGAATCCCAAATGTTTGAGTGCTTTCAATTCAAAATAGCATCGCTAAGCTAATGTGACGACACACTGAGATTTGACCCAGGTCCCGTCACACAATGCACTTAACTTAAACCCATCAGGCCGCTCATCAACCCTAAACTCTGTACCATTAGGTCCGCGGTAATAGGTTATGTTATCTCGACATCACTATCTTTCTTATTTCTGACAGTACATCAGATAAACATAAAGCCATTGAGACGAAGTAGAAAGTGACATTGGGTATAATTGTAGTAGAAAGAGGTCGCAAATGTTTCCATTATACCAGTCAGTAACAGTTTCTTGTTGGTACAGTCCTGGAGGACATAGCTTATGGCGTAGATGATAGGATAGCGCGCGGCTATAATGGTTGGTGAAATGCTCAGAATCGTTTTCTTTATCGCGACGTTTATTATTGTCATCGTTCTTGATCTTTTACTCGAAAATGGTTGCAAAACTTAACTTTCGGTTTATTTTTATTACAATTCATGTATTATTTTTGTCGATGTCTCAATGGTTCTGGCTTATATCTACCACGTGATTCTTACTAGTGGTGCGAAAGTGCGTATTTAAAATGCTCTAACTCTAAGATCGTGTCCTCTAAGCTGCTTGATATTTTTTCTATTGTGCCACACAAACGGGTGCGCAATCTGCAAGGATTGGAAGAGTCTAGTGTTTTCTCAATATTGACGAGACAGACACATACTAGATGAATATCGTTTACCACACTACTCTTCACAGAATCAATTCACTTAAAAAAGGTTCGGTTTTCTACCACCATAAGGATAAATGTAAACAGCAAGCCATATGCATTTTGTTTAATATATATAAATTACCCCCCCCCCCCCACAGATTAAAAAAAAATCAGGGAGACAGTAATTTGGCCAGAAAAGTTTCATTTAATGAACTTTTCGCTTATTGAGTTCAATTGTTTAAAACTTTGAAATGAAATAACATTAAAACCATTGAAACAAGATTTGGAAAGCATATTATCTGATGCTGTTAAACTTTCTAACCTTCCTGGATTTTGCGCCTTTATCATTAAAGACAAGAATTATTTTTGTGGCTTTTTTCTTTCCCAGACTAGCGGGCTAGAGTGAGCTTACCGTCTGTCTCTTCCGCCGAGTTATACTCCTTCCTTCATGCCTGGTCTGTTGCAGACATCAATGATCATGACCTTCCATTCATCCCTGTTTTTAAGTTCTCATGGCGAGTTCATTGTTGGGGATTCTTTCTTCGTGGCATGGCTATCCATACTGTCTCTAGATTTTGTGCGTTGTCTTTGGCACGACAAATCTTTTCCCACAATATTTGCTTCTCTTTTACATCACCTCTACTAATGTATCCAAAAATAACAGTTGACTTTTCTGATGGTTTTAAGTACGTATCTCTTGTATCCGGCCAATTCCATAAGGTCTTCGTTTGACTTCTTTTCAGTCCATGATATTCTCATAATTCTTCTGATAACCGCTTCTCTGCTGCTTTAAATCTTCTTTCGAGATTTTTTTGTCAGAGTCTGGCATTCACATCTGAACAGAAGGATGGCCCATAATTATGTAGGCTTTCAGAGTTTTGATTTTAGTGCTGAGTCTTATATAAGGAATTCATATTGGTGAATATGTCTTTGATTAAAGCGAATTTGTTCTGTATTTCTGTGTTGCATCTGGCGTCTGGAGTTATAATGAAGACCAAGTATATAAAGGTGCAACTTTGTTGTATTCTTTCCCCTTTGTACAAAATGTTACATTTTACAGGCATGTCTGACTGTTTTGAGACCAACATGCACTCAGTCTTCTTTACATTCAGTTGAATTCTTTTGTTTCCATTTTCGATTTTGACTGTACCAGTTGTCAGGACATTTGTAGTTTTTCCTCTGAGTCAGCAATTAGCGCTGAGATACCCACATAGTCTTAGATTGTTTATGATGTGACCGCCAACTTCGACGCCTTCTTGCTGCTCTATGTTACGTAGAATCATTTCGCTTTACATATGAAATAGATCTGGAGAAAAACTCCTCCGTGTCGCTCTAGATATGAAATAGATCTGGAGAAAAACTCCTCCCTGCCTGACTTCCCTGCAGATCGGCCTGAACTCCCTGCAGTCATCACCAACTCTTACTGCAGCTTCTTGTTCCCAGTACACGTTTCTGATAACTAAGATCTTTCCCATCACAGTTATGTCTCAGTTAATTGTCCAACAGATAGCAATGTCTTAGTTTGCCAAATGCCTTAGAACAGTCGTTTTGAACCACAATCATCCTCTCCGTGAGAATCCTCATGGCAAAGATGGCATTGCTGATAACTCTATCTGCCATATACTCAAATTGGGTTTCAGATATCTCAGGTAGGAACTTATTTCTCATTTTCCTCATCATAACTCGTAACGTGACTTTCGTTATGTTTTTAGCGTCTCATAAGTCTCACTACACGGTGCTGATCGCAGTCAACTGCGCCTGGTTGTTGTGGATACTGCAATGTTCACCGACGTTTTGAGACCTGTTGGAATTTCACTTGTAGCATGGGTAGTGTTGAAAAGTTTTGTTTCTACTTTGACCTCAAACTCGCTTTGAGCGGTTAGCATTTCGGATGGAATGTCTTCGGGCCGCTCGGTCCTGCCTTTTTTCATCTTTTTGGTGGCCTTTTGGACTTTCTCCTCAGGAATATGGGGACCTTCATTGTCATAACTGATAATAGGTGGTGTGCCTTTGTCGTCGTGATACAGTGCTGAGATTTCTGACCACTTGTTGAATACATTCTTCTTTTCCATGAGAACATCTTTCTCACGTAGGCACCCACTTTCTTATGACACTTTTTCCCTGTGACCTTTTTTATCTCTAGATGCATAGTTTTGTTATTTATCTCGATGTTGGCTTTAATTTCCTCACATTGTGTGTTAATTTAATGTTCTTTTGCTCTACTGCACCTCTTTTTCACTTTTTGCATAGTTTTCTGTGTTTCTGTTTATCTGCTCTTGCATTTCTACTCTCTTCTATTGGGCCTTGAATATCTAGGATCTTCCATTTTTTTGTCTTCTATTAATTTTGTGGCCGGAGCGCGTTCTTTCGCAGATTCTAACATGTTTTCTTTCATCATCTGTCATTCATCTTTTGCCGTGATCAATTACTCTTGTGCAATGAATTTGTTTTTGACACTGATGTTATACTTATTCATAGTTTCATTGCTTTCTAATATGTAGATTTGCAGGTTTGGTGCCATTTGTTCCTGCTGTCTTTAACCCTTTTAGCTGAAGCCTCATTGTACTAACAACAGGCAAATGGTTAATGTCACAATAATCTGCCCAAGGCATAGATTTGCAGCATGTTATTGGGTTTCGAAAGCGTGCTCCTGAATAAGTAAAAAGTTTATCTGATTTCGGCTTCTATCTCACGGGCATTTGCATGTCCAGCATGTCTTTGCGTGATTTCTACGGCAGGTGTTTATTACTGTAAGGTTGTGTTCCTTGCAAATTTCAATGAGTCTGTTGTCCGTCTCATTTTCAAGGCTTAGAGAAAGTTAGACTTCTCCAAAAATACTCTCACCCCGAATCTCTTCACAAATAAACCTGTGTAAATTTGTTTATATTTTGTTCACAACCACCTTACAGACTGAAAGAGGAAAAAGAAAATAATAGTGGAAAATCTGTGATGGTGGACATACATTGTGTCTGTTATCAGAACCAATATGATATACAAATTGTTTAAACGAATTATTATATCGAGTTTAGTCAGCTCTGTGTGTCTTGGCTCTTCCATTAAAAAATTTATGACAAATCGTTGTGATGTAACCTCATAGATATAGAACATACACCGCTACTAATTTACAAGTAAATGTATGAACATTGCACTTTCATCCAGAAATCAGTACTTTAAGCTTAAGCTTTGCGCTTAAGTTTCTCTTTTTACCTCGTTCACGGTAACACCTCCGTTAATTTTTTAGCACAAAAACGGTTTTTAATGCAGTAGGCTTAGAAGAAAAGCTTGCTCAGAAAGTAAACTTCCTTAGAGAACAGTTAAGCTGTCGATGTTACATCAATAACGAGAAGTAAAAGCTTGTCTTACAACTTTGGTTAGGATCAACGCATTTTGTTTTGTTGTTTGTTTTTTTTTGCAAACAAAAATGTACAGAGCGGAAAATAGTAAAACAATAGAACAAAAATCCGAGGATGTGATAGATATAAATGGCTTGCGGTTTGAGAGATGACGTGAGATAGAAATATGAAAATAATTTTGCGAGGTAAAAGAACGAGAGGATGTGAAAAAAAACAAAGGTAACTAGTCAAAGAGACAGATAGGACTCTGAGGGTAGTAAGAAGATACAGTACATAGATGGGTACATATAAATATTTAGATAATAGAGAGAGAGAAAAGAGAGAGAAAGAGAGACATAGAGAGAGACAGAGAATGAGAGAGCAAGAGAGAGAGACAGAGAAAGAGAGAGCGAAAGAGAGAGAGAGAGGGTTCAACTGGCACCTTGTCAGAGAACTCAATTCACAACGACCTTACTTAAATGTGTTCGGTCAGTCGTGGTAAACAGGGGACATGAGACATTGCTCTGTCGCGGGTGTCTCCATCCTAGACTGTTCCTGTGAAACAGAGAGATGAATAAATAGATATAGCGAGAGAGAAAGGTAGAGAGAGAGATAGTAAAGAGAGAGAGATAGGTAGTGAGAGAGAGAGAGAACTGGAACTCATGAACGGCCCATCTTATGTACCATTTGATGATATCTCCAAGCGAACGCTTTTACAATTTTAGATCTTACTACAAAGGCTCTTTCTCTAAGAAACAAAGGGAGCCGACCCCGAACGTTGGTATATGCAGAAAGTCTTCATCATTATCAAAATAGAGTATTCACGAGTTTTTGCATTGATATTCGTTTTCCGTAGCTCTGAATATGATACCTGTATCTCTTTTAGCATATGATAATTAAAAACTCCGAACTTGACGGAAATGGACACCCATATTAACAGAAACATGGGTGATACAGATGTCAATGAGAGTTATTGTTTGAATTATTCACTATGACGGTGTGATAGAGCTCTTTATTGCGTCTCCACGACCAGACAGTTGTTGTTGTATTGTATTGGTTATGCGATAGAAGGCTGAATGTCAATAAAACATTCACAGGTTACCATTCGGCAAAAACTTCATGACTTGCTGCTGAATGAGATCACAGAATGCTACTGTACGTCCATGGAGTCTCGCCACTATGCTGGTTTCTATGCTTGTACTGTAAGAACGGGTAAATCTGCAGCCTTTATTTCAGAGGTACGGTGGAAAGAACAAGATCTAGATGGAGGCTGATATCCAATAGCAATTACGGTGTATTCTTGATGAGTCATGTCAGTCCGGATTCTTTATTCCCCTGCTAAATAAATAATTGAGCCTACTCACAAAGACAGCAGAGCTTTTAGCGAGACCTTGTTGAATTAATGATTGAATGATCCAAGGCCAGACAGGAATCTTTTGTGCCATTTAACATTTACGCGACTCTGGATCTAATACAGCCTTGCCGTTCGTGTTCCTATGCCAGAAGTCCGCCGCCCACACTATTAGCGCGTACTGGTTAATGTTTCCCTGACTTATCATGACAGTGTAGGATTTATCTCCCCATAGATGTCTCTGTAATGGACGGAATGTATCAAGCAATAAATCAATCAATAGTTAAGTCCATTATAAATCTACATCTAACGACAGACTTGCCTAACTGTTTCAGAGAAAATGGGCAAATAGGATGAGATATACAGTTTGTAATGGGAACTTTGACAGTCGCTAAGAGTCGGTGTGAGATTTTATGTTAACAGGACATTTGTGATAGCCTTTTCCTTTGATTATCAAACAAAGCTTTTCGAGGGAAAAGCCTTTTTCCCGATGATTTTAATTGTTTATTAGAAGATTATAATCTCAATTCTCTTCAGTATCTACTGGTTTATGGTCTGAAATAAAACCACGAAATAATTAATAAGGAATGAAGTAAAACAATTCAACAATTCACAGTGGAATCTTGATAAAGTGAATGACTTGGGACAGAAAAAATGTATTGGCTTTGAACAAGAATTGACTTAAACTATTGAAAAAAAAACATTAAGAAATGCAAAAGGGAATTTCCAAACATAGTTGACATTAAACAATAGCTTAACCTGAAGGTTTTGAATTGAAGTGGATTCCACGGTTGTCTTTAAAAGAATTATAAAACTCCTCTCTCTATCTATGAAAGTTTATATTATTGGATCGAAAAACTGTGAATTGAACCTTAATTGCGAAAATAATCGATGTGTCCGAACTAAAAGCATGTAAATAAAGAAATGAGACAGTAGGTGTTAAGATCAGGTAGAGGGAAATAAATCTGCTTTGTCTTGTACACGAAAAAATATTGGGTGGAGTCAGTCTGGTTTAAAGAGTTGCTGTAATAAAGATCGAAGTTGTTATACTAAAACATACAAATGAGAAAAGAACATGAAAACTGAGAAACTTAAGATAACAAAAAAAAAATTGCCCCAAGAAGTAGCGAGATGTGCCTGGAGAAGTAGCGAGATGTGCCTGGAGAAGTAGCGAGATGTGCCCCGAGATGTAGCGAGATATGCCTGGAGAAGTATTGAGATGTGCCCCGAGATGTAGCGAGATG
>BMAT01005847.1:100331-113483 GCA_019649035.1 Elysia marginata | reverse complement strand
AAGTAATGAATGTCATGTTGCGTTTCTTTTGGCGCTCAGTATATATATTGCGGCTGTTAAGTCACTAGTCAAACATTTTCCGAAGTCCATTGTTTCTTCAACAAATTGACATTACCAGCCACCAACTGCTTTTTCAACTTACCCAGTTTTATTTATTTACCCTACAAATCATTCAATTGCATAAAATATTGGTTATCAGAACACGGGACGTTAGCGGCCCAGTCACAGATACCCTTCCTCTGGTTGAATAGCGATCCGTGAGGACACCTAAAGCGGTGCGGAACTCCCCAGCTACAGGCGAAGAACGTCTGGCAGTCCAGGGGGTGGCCAAAGTGGCCGAACAGCTGCTCACACTGGAAGTCTGGATACATGAAGGAAAAAAATATTTTCAAGAGATTTTGGATCAATTGATTTTTTTAATTACACATCTTACATATTGAGAAAGAACAAGTCTTTAATTGCTATAAGGTAAAAAAAGTTTAAAATAATGAACTTTGACTCTCATCTGTTGAAACATACAGGGTAATCTCAACGTTACAACATTGCATGTTTTCTTCATAAGACAATAATAAAGATAACGTTGAAAAAAGTTAGCATAAAGATAATTAAAAAGAACATGAAATTACAAACTAATAGCGATCAATTAAAGACTGCAAGTACATTAAAATAGGCTTTAGAACTGTTTTTAATAGAACACCACAGTATGAGCCCTAGCTAAGAAAGGGCACAAGGAAAAAATAATACTATATAATAGTACTTTTGTCCAGCCGGTAACACTAATTCTGGAAAGCGACCAAACTAAAAATACTAACTGGTGCTGAAAATCATAACTTTCGGCAAATTACATCAGCAATTATCACATATTCGATATGTTGATAACGCCATCCTTAACCATGACAACACTTGACCAAGTATTCAAGACTGCAGTTTAGACTACGACTCACTGGTGTTCGCTCGTCTCTCCCTCAACCTGACCGGCTCTGTACGTGTGGCCTAGCGGTAAGACACTCGCTCAGAGATCGGAAGGTGCGGGTTCGATTCCCGACCGAGTCAAACCAAGGACTTTAAAATTGGTATTAGCAGCTGATCAGCCTAGTGTCTGGCATTATGGATTTATGCTAAGTCTGGTCGGTCCGGTGTCAGGATAATGTGACTGGGTGTTGCGTGTGCAAGCGCTCCTTACATCACAGTGTGGCAGCACGCTTTCAATTGTCCCAAGCGCCATTTCTGACATAATCTTGTAGTTGAAAAGAGATGTTAAAATTCAAACAACGAACTCCCTCAACCTAGTACATGTAATACAAAAGTATTTAAACAAAGTATCCAGTAAGTGGTTTTTTTTTATTTAGATCTATTTCTTTTAGTGTTTTTATTCTTACCTGAGCTGGCGGGAATCCCCTGTGACTGTGAGGAAACTTTTGACCACAGAAGTCCGGCGGTGGGTGACTGGTCATACCGAGACACCAGGATGAATTTCTCGCCGAGCCCGGTACCTCTGACTGCATCGCTGCGGACAGATCGTCTTCTTGTCGATGTGGGCCACATCAACCAGTTCTCAACAGGAGTGTCGCGACCGGCGAGGTTTCTTCTTGGTATCGGTACAAAATGTCCCAAGCTGTCTATGGTGTGAACATAATCTGGTCCATACTGTAGACTAGGATTCCATCCAGTCCTTGAAGTTATTGCATCTTCCGGGTCTGATAAAGATCGAGTGTGCAGAATTGTCCCTGAGTTCAGTGGTTCTATGCTATTTGATCTACCATTGTAATGAGGTCCATTTTGAAATAGAAAACCCTGTCTACTGTCGTGATGAAATTTCGGCTTCTTGTCTGGTAACGGAAGGTTTTGTCGGTTTGACAGCGGTATGTCATAGCTGAGCTCAGTTCCAGTCTGGCCCGGTGATTTATCTGTTGCATCTTTATATACCTTTTTGTTTTGTGAAGCTATGCTTTCTGGTTCGAGAAATGTTCCATCTCTTATCATAAGAGGAAGTACTTCTTTATTCTTTGTGGGATCCAATTCACGAGTATCGTAATCTGAATAATTTTCTACGCCTTTGTCTGCGTTACTTGAGCCAGTGTCTAAAAAGTTTCCCCACTGTTTCAAGTTTTCTATCGGAGAAAGAAATTTTTGTTTTGCCCTTTGATAAATAATTCTCCAACTGGGGTGTCTGGGATCGATGTTGGCGGAGATTTGGGCATAAAACGGTTTCATACTTTTAGACGGAACTTTAGTGTCGTGTTGATTATTAATAGTACCCTGAATTAACTCAGTATCTAGACCTGTGTTCTCACTGTTAACCGGAAGTCCCGCGACTGACCTTGTAAATGTCTGTTCAGGAGTTGTTTGGGTTGCACTCAACTTTGGCCAAGGTCTGGCCATCCACAGCAGTAAAAGGTTGTTTGGTTCCTTTTCTGTAAGTAAATTTGCGTCATAAGGCCGTGCCGTAACAGCAGTTTTGTCAACCTCCTCTCTGAGTACAGCTGGTAGACCTAATTCCTTATTACCATTGTCAGCACTAGCCGGTTGTAGACCATTCACATATTTTGGTAAATTATTTAACAAGTCTTTTTTGTCAGTTGTAATGTTGCGATGGTCCAGGCTATTAAAGTTGCCAGAAGATGTCACCCTGAGCACTGTATGCCGCAATGCCGGATTCCGTTCCAGCACAGAGTTATACCAGTGGTCTTTGTCTGGTCCTTGTACAAGATTGTGAGAGCTTGCTGGGAGGCGACTGTTTACGGGGTGAGCATACACTGCACCATGATGCCTTAACATAGTATTTATTATTGGACTAGGCAAGTGCTCGGATGCGAGTTCGTCTATCGAATGCGCTGTAGTTCTTTGTGGCAGCAGGTCTAAACCTGATTTCTGATGGGTAGGTGCTCCTGTAGTAAGGCGAGGTTTTAATTTCCGTGTGCTAGGCGGATAGAAAAACGCATAGGTGATGTATGTAATAGTTTTGTGCGACGGACGCCCGCTGTCTCTACCTCCGCTCGAGGTGTTGAAAAAATCTTCGGGATGGTCATTGTTATTGTTTTCGGGGTTTTTGTAGCTGTTGTTGTAGTAGTGTATAAAACTGCTTCTCTTATAGTGATTGTTGTTGTTCTTGTGAATAGCATTGTTAAACTTGGTATAGTTGTGATGGCTGTTCATGTTGGTAATGGTCGTATTGATATCGCTGTTTTGCTTGCCCCCGCCTTGTATGCTTGTATAGTTCTTGTACACATTTTTGCTGTTCCTTTCAAAGTGGGTGTGATTGTTCTCAGAACGAATACTGGAGTTTGTTTGATTTCTGCTTAAGTTGCCCAAGTGTTTAACATTACTGCTATTTTCGCTCCGAGATCCAGAACCACCAATGTTGCTATTTTTTGTACCACTGTTATCTTTGAGAGAAGTGTCCATTCCTAGATGTACCGTGATTTTGCTTCTGTAGGCCTGCTCATTTTGATGCTGAAATTTATAATGCTTTATATCCTTATTTTCACTGCTGCTCTTGTTACTATTCGCAGTTATCTTTTCAGGCGAAAATATCCTGTCACTACTTGTAGTAATATCTATCTCGCTCAACTGTTCGTAACTGATACAGGTGCCGTTGCAATTTACAACGTCCGTGACATTATTTGTATTTACAATCCCTGTGACATTATTTGTACTACCAACATCTGTGATACTATATGCTCTTACATTGTCCGTGACATTATTTGTAGGTGGGCCAACTCTATTTACTTCATTTCCCTCCATACACGTATAACAACGAGGATTTTCTTTCAAATTAGCCATAATGTCATATTCTTTTGACACAAGTTTCTTTCTTGAGGCCTTTACATCGGACCATGCAAAGTTTGGGTGTTCCATGCTCTTGTTTACATCTGGAACGCTTTCATTCCAACTGACTGGAGCATTTCTGGGAGTAGAACTAGATCTATCCTGGGAAAGTTTTAGACTGCTGCATACTGTTTCTCCAGTTTGAGTAGCGTTACACTCAGGTACTGGTTCACCTGAATTAAGGGCTTGGGTTCTATTATTATAGATACTGCGACTGTTTGAAACGTTTTGGGTTTCAATATGAGATCTGTCAAGTAAGTTCAACAAGGTTTTATCAGATGTAACGTTTGAGAAACTTGCGTTGAGCGATTCGTTCCGTGGTTTTAGTAGACTGGTTGTCGTCGTTATTGAAATGTTGTCATCTTTGAACAATGTTTGGTTTTTTTGGTTAAAGCTCTGGTGGAGTTTTTGCCCTAAAATGCTATTTTTGATTTCAGAAAAAACATTGGTTTCTTTCTCTTTGAAAATAGATATTTGGTTAGTCTTAAAGGCAGATCTGTTGGCGTCTTTCGGTAGGAAACTATTTCCTTTGGTGGTGTTTTCTTCATGAGCGGAGATTTGGGATAATTGACCACTTATTGAGGTATTTGCAGCTTCTTTATTGGCAGGATATGTGATTCCCATTTGGATGCTATGAACTGAATGTGTTCCACTGACAGTTCCGTTCATGGCAGCGGCCAATTGAAAATGTTTTCTCAATGTGGGACTCGTTGTTACCGATGAGAAAGGTTGTGTGGTATTTTCAACAGTACGAGACAAACTTGTGATCTCTTCATTGACCAGATATGTTGCATCCGTGGAGCCGGAGTGGGAAACGTTTTTGTTAGATTGAAGTCCACTTGAGTCATGTTTGTGCGAATGTGTGATCAACAAACTTTCATTTGCTACCGACTTGTTGGAATGTATATTGGGTTTCGTCGTTTTTAGTACTGAAAAATCAGTTTGATATGATATGTTCTTGTTTGTTATTGACATGTTTTCCCGACTATTTTGTGATTCAAGAGCAGTTGTATTTAGGCCTACAATTGAGCTAGAGTATTGGTTAGGGGAGAGAAGAAATACTAAAGATTTGTCAACTCCTGAATATTTTGACAAAGTGTTATTTACTTGTGCCCAGGAACCATTTGTCTTTAGATTAGAATGGTTCCGTGTTGAACTTGTTTGCACATGCGAATCACTTTGACTGTTCTTGAGAACCACTGATTTATCGCCTATAGATTTATCAAAAGACGTGTTTTTTGCTTGCTCAGAATCAAAACGTTTTTTCTCAAGAGACAAGTTGTTCGAAACTCTTTCCTTGGGTGATGCATTAAAGGCAAGCTCTGGCGATTTACTCGGAATTCTCACTAGGTGTTTTAAATCGGTGTCCTGTGCAATTGGTAATGTTGTAGATACTACCAACGGCGATGGAAATTGCTGACTATCGCTCTTAACCCCTGTGACGCCAGCCCTCAACAAATCGCTGTCGTTACGTGTTGTTGTTTTGTGTGTTTTCAATTCCTTCAAAAGTTCAAAGTTTGTAAGCGAAATGTCAGAGTCCACAAAAATTTCTCTTTCTTTTTCCTTCTGAACCTTGCCGTGTAATTGAATACTTGTTAGGTTTGTAAATTTCGTGTTATTACTTTGTGACAATTGTCTAAAACTGGTAACGTTTTGCTCTGTTAGTTTCTCTAGAATGTTAGATTGATTTGTTTCCGCCACACTAGAGACCATCATCTCTCTTGATCTCATGTTTATGGTTGATTGAGCGAGTCTGGGGTGGTTACGTGTTCTGTTGGCAGCAAGTATTTGCTTCTCGCCTTCGATAACAGCCTCGCCTGCGATTGGAGACTCGAGTGAAATGTTGACAGTTTCTGTCAAACTATTGTAACCGGAAGCAGCTAATGTTGGTTTGCTGAAATGTGGGTCATCTAAAAGGTGTTGGGATGAAGTTCTATTGAATGCCGCGCTTCGGTCACTTTGAGGAGTTTCCAAGTTTGGTATTTGTGTTTCCACGTTGAATTTTATGGGTTCTGAAGGTTTAAGGGTTTTACTAATGGCATTTTCAGTGCCGTATCTTATGTTTTGGGTGTCACTGGAGCTGTTGCTGTAATGAATATTAGGATTTAGGTGAATAGTTCCACCTTCTCTGTGTTTAGGGGAAGAGCTAGCGCCAACTTGTTTCACTTTGGGAAAAGTTATGTTGGTGTAGTCTTTTGGATTCTGAATAGTTCCTTTAGTTTTCTTTTGGGTCTCGTGTGGTATTGTCCGTGTGATCTTCTTCTCAATACTATTTGTATAAAATTGTTGAAACGTTTTGTCTTCTCTCAAACCCATCACACTTTTATTTCTTATGTTAGAGACTGAAGTATTTATAAGCAGACTGAAGTTTTTTCCATCATCAAATAATTTTTCGTTTTCGGAGTTAAAAGAATACGTGTCATTAGAGTCTAAATGAATTCTAAGGTTTGCAGAGTTTTTATTCCTGTCAATATGCTTTGTTCCATTAGTAAATTTTGGCAGGTGGTGGAACAAATCTGTCTCCATTATTCTGTGTACTCCAAGTGTTGGGTTGATAAGATCGACATCTTGCCCCTTGCTCAGGAGTTTATTCATGAACTGGACGAATTCGTTCAAATACGTTTGGCCCATTAAGTTAATATTTTCAGTCGTGTCTTTTAGCGAAAATCCTGGAGTCGTAGAAGTTGTTGGCTGTTCTGTTTTGTTACTCACCAAAGTTTCTGAGATTTGTTCTTTATATTTAGTTGGTGTCGATAGTTCAGCTTGGTCAAAAGTTATATTGAGATCTGAAGTTTGCTGGGCTGTATCAAGGCTTCTAAAGCTTACATTTTGATGGTCCTCCTTCTCCTCTTTCAGTATTTCAAATATTTCCTCGGGCTTGGCTGCCTTTCCATCCTCTTGCAGTGTTGTCAAAATCGGTAAAATAGACAACTTAGTTATGTTTGGCTTAGACAGCTGCCTCGTCACTGGTATAGCTTTTCTATAAGACAAATGGTTTCCATCATAGGAGGTCCCTTGGGTGCTTTTGTCTACTCCAGTTTGGATTTGTAAGTTGTGATGGAATTCTGTTGCAGAGGAGTCATTGTTAGGGTTAATTTTTGATGTTTTTGTAAAATTGTGTCCTTTCCGCAATGACCCAAGTCCGTTGTAGCTAACCATTACTACAGGTTTATCATGTTCAAAACGGCCTACTGAAAGCTGTTTGGTTTTCTTATGATTTTCTTTTTCGTCAAACAGGTGTGATAACTGTGTCTTGGAACTGCCTGTATGATTGTTTTGTTTTCGACTAAAAACAGACTCGACGTTAGAATGGGGCATTCTGAAGATTTTTGCTCTGTTTGCGTTAGTTTTGTTTGAATGAACCAAATAAGGAGTCGAATGTTTCGAGATAAACAATGGCGGAGAAACTTGATGGCTTGCATTGCTACTCGACCTCTCGTAATTTGCTTTTTCCATGTTTTGAGCTCTCTGTTGCAAAGACAACGTGTTTGAAAAACCTGACCTTTTCTCCGGTCTTCTCTGTAATTTGATTATCGGGCCCATCTCTTTAGGTTTTAGTGTGTACCGGGCATTATCAAAATTAGAACTATCTGTTGTTATTTCTACAAGAGAGCATTGAGCGAAAGTACTACAGTTTGCTTGAAGTCTTGTGTCAATCAATTTTCCTGAGTCAAGTTTTCTTGAAAAATTTGGAGCACTGATATTGCCATGCGACATGTTTGACCCTGTAGACTTTTTACCTATTGTTTTATTCTGTTTCGACAAAGCTCTTGTTGTATTTTCTCTGTCTCGATGTCTGAAATCCAGGCTTTGCTGAAAGTTTCCATCGGTAACATATATCTTGGTAGAGTTTAGTGCGCTTTCCTGAGATTCGTCTCGATTTATATTCGTTTCCCCTGTTGACAAAAAGCGGTCTCTAGAGAGAGGGTTAGAAGTGTTATTTTGATGAGGCTTTTGATGTGTTTGTTTGATTTCTGAAAACACAGTAGTTCGACTCTTTGTCCTCTGCCAAGCTCCCTTCCCTCTATCTTGATACGCTACACCAGCTATAAGATTTGTGTCAACAGAGCCTGATTCCCCATGTTGTTCACTTCTGTTTTTAGAATAGCCGCTGAGAGTGTTGAGTCTCCTCTCATCAAAATAATCGTTTACAATGTTCTTACTTCTATTGGCTCTTAGGATGTCGTATAACATTCGCCTGTATATTCGTGCTTGCAGATGTGACGGCCTTTTACGTTTAAGTAATTTGTACTGGTGACTTCTTTCGATATCTGGGTATAATGGAGAGAAATTTCTGTGGTGAAGATCAGCTGATTCGGATTTCGTGTTTCGTGGCTTGTCTACATGCAGCAGGTGTTTCCTGTCCAACTGTAGACCTAGAGATCCAAAATACGAGATTGAGGGCGGCCGCTCGATGTTCCTGACGTTTCCATCAAGTTGCACTCTGCTGAGGTTGTCGGTTTCAGTTCTTTTTGATGTTTGTCTATCTGATTTATCATTAGAAACAGAATGCGATGATAGCGTTGTGTTGAGTTTGTTGCAAGGAAGGGAAATATTTAGTCTCTCCAGAAGTCTCAGAAGAAGTTGGTGTTTGGTCATGTTTTCTGAGGAAGAACAAACAGCAATAAAGTAAGTACTCTTGGAACTTTTGAAATTTTGTGGAAAAGGTTTAGTCCTATATATATTAATTCTGCCTTGGTTATGAATAGCAAATAGGAAACAATGCTCCTAACAGCAGCCTTTAAATTAAGGTAAATAAAGACCATGATATTGTTGTCGATGATTGTAATGAACATAACAACAGCGTGAGAATAAAGACAGCGATAAGGAAGGTGTAAACCGCGTGGTGATAGTAATGATGGGGTGGATCAAGATGGGAGTGGTGATATTAATGAAGATGATGGTGCTGTTGGTAGAGGTGGAGATGATGGTGCTGTTGGTAGAGATGGAGATGATAATAGTGTTATTGATGGTAAGAAAGGGCAGGATCTAAACGAGTATACTTTAAAGCAACGGCAACTCTGGGGAAGGGGAGGGCTGGCAGAGAGAAAAGATACAGAAGTTGATGGTGGTAGAAATAATGAAAATGAATAGAACGATAACAACAATGATGATTGAGGTGATACAATAGGTTCTGAAGGCAGCGTTGGACAAGTATTACCTGTGTAGTTTACCAAGATTGGCAAGTTTGAAGACTTGCGACGTAGTATGTCGAGACGATGAACATAATTAATTCTAACATTACCTTCTCTGTCTTGTCCTCTGTTGTCTGTAACTGAAGCTGCACTGTGCCATAATCTGGAGTTTACGCTGGGCGGACCTGACTTCTCAGTCATAACGTTGGGAAGATTATAAACATGCCTGCCGGGCGGACCTGACTTTTCAGTCATAACGATGGGAAGGTGATAAACATGCCTGCTGTAGCCTTCAAGGGATGGTCTTGAAAGAAAAGCCGCTGTGGTTGTGATGACCACGATCAGGAACAAAACCTGGGCAGGGTTGGGGAAAATGTTTTTAAATTCAAAGTAATCAAATTCTATTAGATAGAAAGACCTATTATTGGATTTAAACAATTTCTCGATAACCGGACAATGTGTTTCTTTAGTCGGTGATATATTTTAATAGATGAAAAATAACTACTAATTTTTTCATAGCATCTACAGCTATAAAGAAACTAAGTTTTGTCGTTTATATGTTTCACAGGAAATGATACTTCAATACGTAAGCAATCTTCAAGTTGAACTTTGAAATGGCAATACGTTATAGTATTCTGAGTCGTTTCTGTTTATATAATTTTGTTATCGTAAGATAAAGGATAGCTGTAACATAAAGGTCATAGATTCTTTAGAAAAAAGACAAAACTAGCCCTGTATCAGTTTTGTTTGCGACGCAGCTTTATAAACTAAAAATATTGCGGTCTTGGTGCTCTTTCAGACTCCTCAAGAAACTTGAAAATCTTACAGGGAAATTATGCTGTTTATTTCAATTTAGTTTTCAGAAAATTAATACGAACATGTAAAAAAAAAACCGTAAAGAATAAAACACAAAAAGCATAGTATTTTGTGAGGAGAACGGAACAAGTGACTTGTCGATGGTTTTCCTGGACATCAAATTTGTTAAGCTTCCCCAAACATTGGCCAAGGGGAGACCATCAGGGTTTTTATGGGCGTGCCGTAGAGTGTCGCATCAGTAGAGAGTATAAAGTAGTTTTGCTCCTTTCTCTTTATAGACAATTTCATTCTGCGTATAGACACAGCAGTCTAAACTTTAGCCTGTCCAACCTTAACAAGCTGTGTGAAACTAAAATCTTATTCAATAAAGGGAGAAAAAATTTTTTTTGAGATTTTGATGAACCGTTGATATTAATTTTAAGAGTTTTATTGTTTTTTCCCTTCCATACAGTACTGACTTATAAGGGTCCTTGATAATTGTACATACTTATGTGTGCGTTTCCGTTGAAATGTTTAATTGTGAGTAAACGGGCTTACTATACGATTGATAATTTTTTGCGGGCTCTCTCCAAACTGCCCTACTTCTGTGTGTTTGTGTGAACAGCTCTGATCATTTTCTAATGAAATTTTTTAATTTTATTGTTTTCAGCCACTCAAAAGATTTCAGAATTCTACGAAAAAATTTCTCCTAGTTTTCATGTGCAAATACTTGGACTAATTTTGCACATATTAGATATTTAGATGACATTTTAAAGTGAACTGTGCTCTTCAAATACTGTACCCAATAATCTTATTCGAACTTTCTTATAACTCTAGCTTTGTTATATATTTGCTGTAACTTAAACTGTCGATAATGGTTTAGACGTACATCTCCAAGACTCCAGGAATGACATTTTTCATTTCCCATAACAACATTTATACACTTCTTTCATTGCTGCAAATTTACACTATGTTTTTTTACCCTCAATATGAAATTATTTCTTTCAATTTTTCTTTAGACATTTTTTTCTTTTTTTCTGCTCGCAGCTACTGCTTTTCTTTGTACATAATTCTATCTAAAATAACAGCATTTCCTAAAATAATTTTCGACCGGCCAAACTTCGTGACTGGTGTCAGCGGTATTGTTTGCGTCCAGTAATGAGACTTGCTGTTTTCCAATCCCCACTCTGAACTAGCGAGAACTGTTTGGTCCACAATCACACCTCGGTATTCCCACGCTGACTTAACCAAAAAACACTCCAACTTTTGGCAAAGTCTGGTGACAGACATTTTTGTTGAATATAGGAGTACGAGTCTGTGTTTTTTTTTTTAATTTTCTTTTTTTTGTACCGGTTTGCCTCGCGGAAACCAAACAATTAAAATGCATTACATACAATCACAACGATTCCCCCCCACCTCAAATATTTTCATATGAAAATTTTTACGAGTGTTGATGTTCTTGAACTAAAAGATTTGTTTTCGCTTATGCTGATGTTTCAAACACACAGTTCAAATGGCACGATTAAAAAATATATAGATTTTATGTCATTATAACTATTTTGAAAACATATAACGAAAGCGTTTTCCGTGATATTAAAACTTTGCTTCTTATAGGCTGGTAAAAACTAGATAATTTGTAGGCCTACCTGATTTATTAATATTTTAAAAAACTTACATAAAACAATCGCCACATCTCAAAAACATATAAATCTACAGCAAAACTCAGTAGTAGTGGTAGAATTTGAAGTAGTAGTAGTAGTAGTAGTAGTAGTAGTAGTAGTAGTAGTAGTAGTAGTAGTAGTAGTAGTAGTAGTAGTAGTAGTAGTAATAGTAGTAATAGTAGTAGTAGTAGTAGTAGTAGTAGTAGTAGTAGTAGTAGCAATAGAAGCAGTAGTAATAGTAGTAGTAGTAGTAGTAATAGTAGAAGAAGCAACAGTAGTAGTAGTAGTAGTAGTAGTAGTAGTAGTAGTAGTTGTAGTAGTAGTAGTAGTAGTAGTAGTAGTAGTAGTAGTAGTAGTAGTAGTAGTAGTAGTACAAGAAGTAGTAGTAGTGGCGGTAGTGGTAGTAGTAGTAGTACTAGTAGTAGTAGTAGTAGTGGTAAAAGAAGTGGTAGTAGTCGTAGTAGTACAAAAAGCAATAGTAATAGTAGTTTAAGTAGTAGGAGTAGTAGTGGTAGTCAAAGTAGTAGGAGGATTAGTAGTAGTAGTTGTAACAGTAGTGTAGTAGTAATAGTAGCAGCAGCAGTAGTAGTAGTGGTAGCAGTAGTGGTAGAAGTAGTGGTAGTAGAAGTAGCAGCATTACGAACATAAAGAGCAATAACGGTAGCAGTAGTTTTTCCTGTAGCTGCAAAAGAGTGACAGTTTTGTAAAATTTGTTGTTGCTGTTACAGATGATGCTGTACAGCGGCAATGATTTTTATTTCATAAATAATAAAGCAATGGGCATGCGTAGGTTACAAAAGCCGTAGTGCGAGCAATGTTTTATTTGTAGCTTCATCAAGCTATTGGTTGGTGTAGTATCGTAATTTTAAAGATTTGCTATGATAATAATGTCCTTAAAGAGGGAGAAGGTATTAACCAAGCAAAAATTTTTTTGGTTCTAGAGCTTGTTTGGTCCAGGTTGAGGTTTATGCCTCTAGACGGCATTGTAACAAAATAGCTCTTACGAGCAAAAGAAAGGGGAAAAAAGAAGTATTTATATTGACAAATCACCTGATTTAGTTTGTAAATCTCTGAAACAATAATTAAAAAGTTAATTTTTTTATTTCAATTTTGTTTCTACAACAGAAGAAAGCTATAAAACATTTGATTGTTCCGTTATAAAAGTAAGACTTAAAGTTACTCGAGCGGTCTTTTGCCAACCACAGGCAAAGTAACATACACGAGTGGTGTGGAGCATCCGATTAAGCTGAAAGAGTCGATTGGGAAGAGGATGAAACAAACTTTATTGATGTGTTCTTCCTCCTTCCAATGTTTTCCTCGATAAATGTATGTAAAGTTCCTCTAAAAATCAACCCTATAATAATACCATTATTATTACCGTGAAAATTTGCACCAACTTACTTGTTGTGTTATCATGGTGCGAGATCTCTCGTTCCAGAGTGGAGTTTTCCAAGCAATGGGTTTTCCCCCTGTCCTCCCTGGGGCGCGTGTTGTAGCAGTGTAGACTCCAGGTGTTGGCAACCAGGGGTAGATTTAGTTGCTAGAAACAATCACATCAGCTGGTGATCATCAATATAAACACCATCTTAAGTTTTCGTATCACATTATCGCATTACGTCACTGAATTACTTTATCGTATAACTCTATTCATATTGCACTATTGTATCGCACAACAGTATTACCAGAGACAGTTTAAGTACTTAAATTATCTCTGGTATCACACAATCCATATT
>BMAT01005847.1:77951-92403 GCA_019649035.1 Elysia marginata | reverse complement strand
GTTTATCAATAGGTGTCTGAGAAGAATTCTAAGGATTAAGTGGACGGACAAGATCAGCAATGAGTCACTATGGGAAAGAACTAGACAGATTCCAGCAGGAGACGAAATAGGAAGGCGACGATGGAGATGGATTGGCCACACTCTAAGAAAGCCATGTGGCAGCATCACAAAGAATGTGTTGGACTGGAACCCACAGGGGAAAAGATCAAGAGGAAGACCCAGAGGAACGTGGAGAAGAGTCAGAGACAATGATGTAAAAGACAGTGGACATACATGGAACCATGTTAAGCGGATGGCCCAGGATAGAGAGAGATGGAGGGGCTTTGTTGATGGCCTATACCCTGCTCCAGGGTGAGAAAGGCAAAGAAGAAGAAGAAGTCATCAAAAGCTTTGATATCTTTTCACAAAACATTGAGGGCTATATGAAATGTTTCATGCTTGGAAGCTTAAAAAATGTCTTGATCAAAACAGTACGGGCTTTGAAAGTGAAAATTGTGACATTTGACTCATTAAGCCTAAAACTGTTCATACAAAAACACCATGAAATTAGAGTTGATTGAGAGTTTGATTGATCTCATAAGGCAGAAAACATGTCCAGTAACAGAAAATGGATGCAGAAAGGTGTCTGTGTCAGCAAATATGTTACAGTTACGACTTATCGCAGCTTGTCAAAATTATGCAAAGATGTCCAATTTATTGGAGTGCTGTGTGCAATCTTGGAAGGCAAAACAAACACCAACATTTCACGCATACATTCATGATTTACACCATAGAAGACACAAAATGTTCCTTTCGATCTGAAGACATTTAATTTTCAAACACAGCATGACAATAAACTATCATTAACTTTGACAACATTCAGTAAAAAATAAAATACACTTGATAAATCTTCAGCTAATACAACAATGGCCATTTGTGATTCTTCAAGAGAAGAGAACTACACTAAGCAAGCAATATGTGATGCATCGCGACGGTTCGGGGCACTAGGTACCGAAGGCTATTTTGATTAATAGACGGATAAAGCAAGAAACCCGTTACCTAGACCTAATTTTTTTAATTGCATAAATAGTAAGTTTATCATCTGAAATAAACTTGGTGTCAAAATAAATTTTAGAATGTGTAGTATACAGTAGTACCAATAACTAACAACACTCCAGATGTACCTAGTGCCCCAAACCGTGGGGATGCATCACATATAGAAAGATCAATATCACTTCAGTGTTGCCATGAAAACCTCACGAGCAAAAATTAAAATACAAAACAAGGTGAAAAAAAATCTCACAATGGTTTTGATGCCGTACTTCACCAGTAGAAGTAGTACATGTAGTACTGTTATACAGCTGGTTTACTGAGGAGTTGTGTCAGATAGAGGTACAAAAAAATGTAAAAACAATTGAAAAAACTTCACCAGACAAAGGAATTGGTTTTTTTTTCATATAAACTATTTACAAAAAAATATCCTCATGCACTTCAGCAGCCTTATCTCAATTTTTTGAGACTAAATTATTTAAAACACATGCAGGCAAATCAAAAGTGTGGAATTTAACAATATTTAAAGCTACAGAGGTCATTAGATTGAGTCCAACTTGTGAAGAATAATTAAAGTTTTCGAAAATCTCAAGAGCCTTGTCAAAGTTTTCTTAAAATGTATTTATCGTCGACCAAGATGTCTTGCCGGGCTGTTAGCTGACCGTCTTATGTGGCAAGAGAGAGCCATGAGGACTGTGTAACCAGATGACAGATTGAAAACATAAACTGAAAATTTTACTTGGTTCACACAAGCCGATCATAAAAAAACATGTCAACCAAACCAAATGAAAATTAAAATTCATGTTAAACATTAGCTTTCAGCCTTTGTGGTAAGGCTGGTGATCTCAAAATTGAGGCATGCCTAACACACACACACACTCTCTCTCTCTCTCTCTCTGTCTCTACTCACAATGTCCTAATTATGCAAAGCCCCTTAACAAGCCATAACACTCTTTCTACAACAATGCATGTAGCTGTAGTCACTGTGCAACACACAATATGACATTAATTCTGTTAACTTGATAAGTCTTCTACTAAACTCCTGAGTGTGTAAACAGACACTTTTGAAAATGTTCAGAAATCAGTTGTTTTTTTTTGTTGTTATACATTGCAGCTACAAGCTGAATGTCATTTGGAATGTTGCACTTCTTAAACAAATCTGTAACACTTTTCAAACCTTTGAATGCAAGATTGAGCAAATTCCATCATCACCCAATTACAAAATAACGAATGAGGTAAAACAATACATTTCTTTTAAATCAAACTTAAAAATTTTCTAGATCTACCTGATAAAGCTGATGAATCACACTATGATTGAGAGCCAAGGGGGGAAGGGGGGAGGAGGGGTTAAAAGTGGCGTTAAAGACACACAATGCAGACCTGACTATGTAGCAACACATTGTCCTGGGTTTTTCATGCTTCCTGACAAGCAAACAAGTTTTGCAATTGCTAGAGCTCTTCTTGCCTAATTCACAACATGATAAGTCTCTGTGGCTTCTTGCTACCTTTAATATCTCAATAGAGGCTTTATGGTCTAGCGTTAGAGTGGTAGCATGCAGAGCGGGAGGTCCTTAGTTCGAGCAAGAACCTCTGCAGCTGAAAAACCCAAACTGTCACCCAGCTATATAACTTGGGTACATCCTTCCATTAGTAGAGAGTTTAAAACAAACAAGGGCGAGGGTTTGGCTCTGTCCTTCACATGCTGTGCTCAAGACATGGTGCTCCAATACATCGCACTGGCATTCTGGTTATGAGTCTCTTAGCTTTGACTTCTACATTTTAGCCTTTGGGGAAAAAAATTTATTCCAACACATTACCCACTGAAACTTGACCAACAGCTCAGCAAAGTTTCTAACAATTTAGAAAAACAGGTGGTAAAGGAAAAAATAATTACAGTTACAGAGTCACAGTTTGAAATATCTGGTCATTGACAATGCCTTAGACAATCTGAAACTAGGAGTTCCTTCAAATCTAGTCTAAATTATGTTCTTGAGTTTATGAAATTGTTAATGATGTTGAAAACATTTCTTCAAAGTTTTATGTTTCAATTACATTTAGACTAAGTTGTGGGCTTTTAAATTCAGCTCAATTTAGACAAAATACAAGCATTTTCAAGATTATTGTGATAATATAAACATAATTAAATAATATATTCCTTAAAACAATGTTTCAAACAGCTATTGTAAATAGAAATACTAGATTTGTTTTCCAGGCTTTGTAAGGGAGTATTACACATTGATGATGATAGGGTACAGAACTAAAGTGTGCGTTCACTATGATAAAAGATGAGGAGGACTGATTGATAAAAAAAAACATTTGGAAACGAGATTCCATTTAACTCTTTAGTTCCAGAGTCAATACATTCTGTGACCTTGAAAGAGCAGGAAAAAAGAGATGGAGTGAAGAAATAAAGGAATAGCTCTGCTGTTAAACAATACAGCATAAATTAGGATTTTAAAAGCAAAAACAGCTAGTGTTGAAATGTGTCAATATAGTTTCACAAACAATACAAGATAATCAGCCCACAGACACAGTCCCACAGCTCTACGTTAGGACTGTCTTCATGTGGGAATCAAAATTTAAAGTTCATTGAAATTCACATAACATTCATCAACATATTAATTATTATATATTTTTTTCCAGTTTCTAGGTAACGTTCAATGCAAACAAAAACAAAAAAAGCAATATATAACTGTCCTACAATGCATTTTTTAAAAATATTCAAAATATTTGTCACAAAAAAAAAAAATCAATAATTATGGCTGAACAAAATGTAGAATAAATGCTACGTCCCTGGATAAAGCCGCTCAAAATGCCATCGATGTGAACAATTTTTCATTTCCAGGAATCAAGCATTTATACAAGAAAAAACTCTATAATGTTATTCAAAAATGATGCAGAGTTTGTGGTTATGCATCAATCATCTTTTTGTCTCTCAGTTATGTGAGCAGCCCGGCAAAGTCAGTTGATAATTTGACATGAGAGCCATCAATATCACAAACCTGATGATTCTAGTTTCTGTCTAGGTATCAGCTAAGATTCTCTCACTGGCAAAGCGGTGGCTAACATAGCTACTTCAATCAAAGTTTTCAATCACGCACTAAAGACAAGCATATTCCGAGCCTGTTCACTGAAAGCCTACTTCCATCTACTGCTAATTTCATACGTCATAACTCCTACAACCATTAGCTTTTTTCTCAGGTCAGACTAAGTCGAAGAACTAAATGTAGGCCTTCCTTGAATATGAATGGATGGGAAAATGCTAGAAGCCCAGCAGCATTTTTAGGATTGTAAACAGTATTGAACTGGAAAAGTTTCAGACGTATCCAGAGACAGTTTCATCGCACAGTAATCAACACCCTGTTTTTATATATTTTTTTTTTCATTTTTCTATCGAAAAGTGCTGAATAGGACTTCTTTGGAGGCAGCAGATGACTTTAGGTCTACTAGGATAGTGTGAAATCAGTTGGTGACCTTTTCAAATATGGTGTCCCACAAGGTTCTGTCCTTGGGCCAGTTTTGTTCATCATCTACACGGAGCTGTTGGCTAGGGAATTAAATAAATATGGCCGTAAGTATCACTTTTAGTTTTACACCAATGTTTGTCAAATTTACTGTTTGTGCCAATCAGAAAACATCAGTGAACTGATAAATACAATAAAACTGTGAGTTTTATCTGTAAAAACTGCAGTGAATGAAAATTAACTAGTTCTCAATGAAGAAAAGACAGAGATCTTATCACCAGGCAGTGCAAAAGCTAAATCCAAATTTGAGACAAGCTGTTTAAAGGTTGGAATGACTTCAATAATGTTTTCAGAGAATGCAAAAAAACTTAGGAATTTTTTTTTACTTATAACTCTCAATGTCCATTCTTATTAACCAAGTGGCAGAGAAATTGATCATTGAGACCTACAATATCAGCAAGATTAGACATCATTGTCAAGAAATGTATTATACCAAAGTTAGACTACTGCAACTCCTTGTTCCACGGCGCATCGCAATGAAAACAAAGTTACAAGCTTTAGATAGCCCAGAATAAAGCAGCAAGATTAGTCTGCAAAAATCGCTAAAAAGATCATATAACCCCTCTTTTTGATGCGCTGCACTGGTTGACAGTCAAAAGGATAATTATTGATAAAATTTTAACCATTTGTCACAAATCCTTGCACGGAAAGTCTCCATGCTACAAAAGAGATCCAATATCAATATACGCGCCGGCCCCTTCCCTCTATCTGCAACTGATGCTTTCAGATTAACTATCCCACCAACAAAAACTGATAACCATGGGGGATAAATAATATTAATCAAACAAAAAGCAGTATCTGTAGTGTAAACCATATGAGAGATACTGCATTTCATTTGTCCCTGGTAGCGCCAGCCTTTAAGGTATGGAACTCTCTTCCACATTATTTAAGGGGAATAAATTAAATTGATCTGTTTAAAAAGAAGTTATAAGCATACCTTTTCACATAACCCCTTTGATCTGTTTTGGGCTTCAGTTGAACTGATTGCACCTTACTGACATTTTAAGTCTTTTAGCCATGCATACATACATACATACACATATAATTTACAGTGATAGTTTAAATTGTAGCATTTCACATTTTAATAATGTTTGGTTTTACTTTTTAAAAATCAGATTTTCCTTTTTGACATGCTTTATTAAAACAAAGTTTTACGTACTCTTGTATTTTAAGTTGAAAAGCGCTCTGAGCCTGAGTGTTAGGGGTAGAGCACTATAAAATAATATTAACATACTATTGTAAAAAAGTTTGACAGGTTACAGCTAAAACTGACGCATAACTCACTGGTCAGTGTCTGAAGCTTGGTAACATGAAAGATAAAATCAACATTTTCCATAAATAGGTATATTCTGTGGTTTTATATGTTATATGTTATTAAGTATATGTTATACACTTAATTGGTTGGCAATACATTTTTATCTTCAAAAAAATCACACAAAAAAGACAAAGAAAAAATCAAAGGTCTTATGAGGGCTTACTAATATTGAAAATACTTTTGGCCTGGAAATATTTTAGAAAGAATTTTTACAAGGATTTTAAAGAATGGCACTAAAAGATGGAAGAAATTAATAAAATTAATTATAAATCATACACATGTAAAAATCAGAAAAAGAAAGCTGGCTACAGAAAAAACTGACATGATTGTAATAAAAGAAAAGAAAAGAACTTAATCATGGTTAGATCAGATTATAAAGTCAACAACAAAAAAGCTTTTGTTGTGTTTTTTTATCACAGCGTCCGTGTCACTAGCATGAGATTCCATGAGCCTTGCTCCCCCTGTACCACGGTTTAACCAATGAGAGAAATCCTGACAGTCTGGCTGGGTCAGACTTGCTAACGGCCAGGTCAGTGTATATTGGTGTGAAGCCAGGCCTTGATGGTGGACTGATGGGCCTTCACCCAGGCAACGTGGCTCTCCAAAAGCTCCAGCGATTGCTCCAGAGGTCGCTGTGCCGAGCCCATGTTCTTGTTCTGGAAGAACGCCTTCACCTGCGAGACGAGAGATAGACTTCCTGTAGGCCTCGGAGAAAGCATCTTGATCTTCTTAATACATCTTAAAAAACCTGAGATTAGTCTTATTTAAAGCAAGAGACTCACAAACTGAGTAAAACTTTGAATCTTGAGTGAGCAGGCTTTATCATTTATACATGTCATGCTACACTAA
Organism: Elysia marginata; assembly: GCA_019649035.1. NCBI lineage: Eukaryota > Metazoa > Mollusca > Gastropoda > Plakobranchidae > Elysia > Elysia marginata. The sequence goes on along the minus strand of BMAT01005847.1, from coordinate 85,686 downwards.
GATTCTATAGTAAATTATTTTGCAAAAATCATTGACGTATTTTGGTATTGGGCATGTTATAAACTATCTACATTATTATTATCAACAATTCAAACTTTTTCTCAAATAGTTTAGAATACAAATATAATTATATGTATATTCTAAACTATCAGACTTGACTTTTAGTCCTTTACGTATCAAACAAATCGTTTTCTTGTAAAAAATTTATATTCAAAGGTTACTTTTTCTGCACTCTGGCTGCAATTCTTAAGAGACAACTAACAATTCAATATTATCCACGCATAAGAAATATTTTTATTTTTACCGTTAAAATATAAACCAACCAGAGTCTATTGGTGAAAAGTCACTCCTACTTAGAGTTGGGAGTCTCTCGAAAGCAAAGCAACGTTTCTAAGTTACTTTACCATATCATATCTCAAAATAGAAAAAAAGTTTTTTTAATGTGTTTGATTTTCTTTTCCCCTTTGTGATATAGCTATATTAAATCACTATGACGGAACTTTTTATTCAATTTTTATTCAAGAATGGATGATTCATACAATTTTAACCTATCTTAAATCAACTATGAAATCAGATATTAAACAATATGCATTTAATATCTTTAAACACAGTGAATAATATGAGGTACATTGTATATCTGAGATAAGATAAGATAAGATGAGATCAATCTTTATTGTGATTTCAAGAAGCTTCATGGGGAAAGGCAAAATCAACTGATTTGAAGATGTACAGCATATGTTGGGTTGCCATCTTGTCATGGGAAATAGGACATATTGTGTACATTATGTGTCATTAAGGGGTTAAAGGTCACGATAAACATTCTCTATCACAAAATGCTATAACTAAACTGTAGAAAACTTAGGCGTGACTCATCCCAGCTGCTTGATGAAGTTTACAGTGAGCCAATAGTTCTAGCCTTTACTGACCTCGTCAAGGTCAAACTGAGAGTTGAAGTTTGACACGATCTTCACCATGTGAGGGATAATTGATGATGTGTCGCTATATCTGAAGATAATCACACAAAATATGATATTAGTTAGTTAGTTAATGCCCGTTGCTGCGACGTCGACTGACGTCTCTGCCTGGACTGATCTATATATTGCTGTCGTCAGGTGCTTCTATTCGGATCTGTTCTGTGTTATGTCGCGAAGGTTGTCAAGGTCAGTAATTGAATTTAATCTAGTTGGCCAGTGATCGCTGTTGTGACTCTTGAGTCACCCCTCCATCTTGAAGTATTTAGTCATTGCAACGTTGGGTGGTGTATTGATGGCCTGTCTTAAAATATGACTGAAAAGTTGCCATCGCGCTTTGAGAATGGTTAAAGATATGGGAGTTTCACCTGTCTTCTGATAGAGAGCATTGTTTCTGATAACTGTGGGATATTTGATATTGGGGATTGTTCTTAATTGCCTGCGGTGGAAAGTGTTTAATGAGTGTTCTTCTTGCTTTGTCAGAGACCATGTGCTGCAGTTATACAGAAGTATTGACTTCACAAGTGCTCGGTATAGGTTTAATCTTGTTACTTGTTTCACCTTGTCTTTTCTTATTCAGATGCTTGACAGCTTTTGTAGGGCAAGGTTGGATAATAGTTTCCTTCTTTCAATATCTTCTGTTTCTCCCAGCAATGAGCCTACTTTCTTCACTTTTTTCCAATCGTCTCCGTCTTTTTGAACAAGTATGTATTCAGTTTTGTTGGTATTAACATTTATCCTGAAGTCTGCTAACTCTTTTCGAATTGTTTCTACGTCGACAAAGTCAGTTGTTGAAACAAAGTCAATGTCGTCTGCGTATGCCAGTTCTAAGTGTTTTGAGTGTAGAGTGTCTCGATCTTCCTTATGTTTTTGAGTGCATGTTCTAAGTAGACAATTAATAAGACGGGGCTGAGGCTATCGCCTTGAGGTGTATGATATTACAGTAAGATAATTGATGATGTGTTGCCATTTCTGAAGATTATTTTATACTGCCACTATTCAGAAAATACTAAGATTTGGAATAACAGTTTGGGGAGGAAGTATTAGAAAGTCATTTATCCCCACATCCATTAGGAAACTTCCATAGACCATAAATTGCTGTGACAGTCCTTCTATTTCTCACATAATTTCATTGTTATTACTATTCATACTTGTACATTGATTCCTAAATTTTGTCCACTCAAATTTTTAATGTTCTATGCCTTATACATTAAAAATATTTATATAATGCCCCAATGTGATAGTATAAAAAAAACTATAATATATTTTATAAATTTATAAACATAATACATGTAATTTGTTTGACGTTCTGTATACAAATTTTAACACTAGCCAACATGCTTTACTCAATCTTATTATTACACCAACTTCGGTGATGACCTCACTAGACGTTCTTCTATGTTGTGACTGTGATATTCAGGGTGATAGAGGAAGATCGAATGTTGTGGAATGACTGAGATAATTATGTACTATAACATATCTAAATCTGTTTTTTATTTTTATGTTATTTTATTTTTGTGTTATGAAACATCCAAAAAAATCAAAGAAAAGCAACGGTATAAGCGAATTCACAACTCTATTTTCCTTGTAAAGTTTTGATTTCAAGAGGGTAAAGAATGTTTCTATTAAGTTCCTGCTTCATTTGAGATTACTATTATAAAACATCGCTAAGTTTTTCAAGAAGGCAAATCAGTTTAATTTATAACCATATTCAAATTCAGGTCTTTTAAAACAACAAAATAAATGAATAAAGAAACAAAAAACGAGATAGAATGGACAGATTGGGTGATAGATGATTCAGTGATGCATATATACCAATTCAGGTTCCTTGTCCATTTTTACAAGGCTAAGTTGATGACATAAAAATTTTTAATTTATTTTAATTTTTCAGATACCCAAGATCAGTCAGGTAGCATTGGTGTAAAGTCTGGATAAGTGAGGTCAGCCAGGAAAATCAGACAAGGAGATGTCAGTGTTTACTCAAAGTGAGAGCACTCTAAAAACAAGCCTTCTCTGTGCTTTGAAGTAAAGTAACTTGGTGTGAGCATAGTTTAATAGTGAAACAGCTAAAGATAAACCTGAGCAACAAGTACATCTCTTCATAACTATGGTGGTCAAATGATTTGCTTGTTACAAGTAACATTTTGTGGTGTAGTGGTAGACGCTCGGCTTTTGGATCGAGAGGTCCTGGGTTCGAGTCCTGCTTTTGGCAGGTCGACGTTTAGTCTTTGAGAAAGGCCATTTACACACATTTCTTCGCCTCACTCATGCGTTAAACGAGTACCCGACTATAGGCAGTGAAAAATCTTGTCAAAATGCTAGAGTGATGCGCTTAACTTGCTGCTCCTCTGTGGGTTCAGAAGGTACTTTGGTTGGGAATGGCCTGTCGGGAAACCCATGTAAAGTGCTTAGAGCACATTAGTGGATAAGCGCTATATAAAAATGCTCTTTATTTATTTATTTATTTATTTATTTTGTGTATGCTACTGATTAATGCTTATTATAGTTTGTGATTCCTCATTATCACCTGAAATAACTGGTATTTTTTTTTCTTAGAACATGGTGTTTGTTTCCATGGTTAGTTGGTCTATCTATTCAAAGTAGTCCCTCTGTCTAAAGTCTTATTGTAGATCACAGAAATAGCTTAATCTATTATGTGTCAACTAGATGATTAGAAGAACTAAATAGGTTGGGAAAATATCCTGCTTTTAATGGAAAAAATACTTTATACAAAGCAACCAGTCCAAATGAGTCTCAAGTCGAAATTGGAAGGTAGTTAGTTATTGGTATCACAGAAAAGCTTGTTTTCTCTACTTTTAATTACAACAAACAGAAATGCTCTATCATTATTCTGTATGAAGTTATAGCCCTTTGAAGTTGGCAGAGTTAAGACTTTTGAAATTTCAGAAAAGCAAGAATACAGCATTTAAAGTTTAGACGACTACAGAGGTATTGGGGCCTTATCAATCATACCAATTGAAGTTACACACCTAAAAAATAAGATTTGAACATCAAATAAATGTGAAAACTGTTTAGAAATGTATAATTTAGAGTCAATACCTACAATAAAAAAGTTTTTACTTCTGAACACCCACTAAACTTTAAAAGTCTATATCTCCAAACTAAGCCTTTCAACTTACCACTCATTTTGACAGAATACGAGACATTTATGTCAATAAAGAACATAAGGGGCATATATGAAGATAAAGGACTGATCTACACATATCAATGTTTACAGAAGAGAAAGGAACTGACCTTTTCAGGAGTAAGTCCCAGTGCTGTCTCAAGAACCTCCAAGCCTGTAAGAGACCGTTTGGGTTGCGGGCCACGCCCAAGAGAACAGTAGCAGCGTCCTGGGATTTGATCTTGGAGGTGTCTAGACTGAACTCAAGCAGTCTAGGAATGAAAAAAGAGAAGGAGAAAATGCTATTCAACGACAATAGACTCAAAGCAGAGTCTCAATCCTATTAATAATATATTAAATTTATATACCGTATATCCATAACAATTCAGATTGCTCTATGCGGTTCACAAATGCTAATAAACATAATGATATTCACAACAACATAAGTATATTAAAGTTTATCTAACGTGACAAATCTAAAGGAGATGTCTTGAGAAGTAAATGTAAGGAGGAAAGGAATGTAATCCAATTTAGAAGTAACAGATTTACCATGAATACTAAAAACAAAGTAGGCCTAGGCCCTGATAAACTTGTACAATTTACTAGCACCCTCTACCTTGCCACACTGAATCCCGGACAAGCCACCTAGAGGGATAAAGCACAATTAGGCCTACCGACATATTTTGACATGTTCTTGACTTCCACCAAAAACTTGAATCCTCAAAGATATTAAATTTCGTCAAGAGAAAATCATTTTTTCTGGGTCTTTTTTCAGCTACTAACCTTGAAAAGTACATTTTAATAAGTTTAATGATAATATAAATAATAATAATAATAATAAGATATTTAGTGCCTAAAATCCATCACAGATGCTCTGTCGCGCTGTGACAATAACATAATAATTATATTTAGAGGCATAAAAATCGATTAATAGCAAAGACTTACATCTGTAAGACTCTCACATCTCGGGATGATGTTAAGCTCACAAGCAGACTGTTGCGATCAGATGCGACCTTTGAACTGAAGTATCTGTCGTACACAAGATCCCAATCAAGCTTGTTGCCAAATTTGACACCCGTGTTGTACACGATACCTCGGAGCTCGTTGTTCATGCTGGTACAAGTGGGAGAGAAAACATTCACGTCAGGTTTTCACTGATTTTATTTTTACAATTACGCTAACTAAAAGACAACTTTAATTCATAATTCTATTTAAAATGAAAGAAGAAAACCCATCTGACTTGTTGGTGTAATTGGTCAAAATTTGATATCAATTTTAGGACACAATATAAAGGTGCCTTCAGTGAGAAGTGATGAACAATAGGGCTCAGTGCCAACAGGCGACTAGGTTTTACACAGTTGCTTACTTACACGATAGATGATCACCACTTAGTAGCCCTACAGCAATCTGAAAGGATCTTTATCAAAACTATAGTGGCTCGTCAAAATCAAAATTTTTCTATCAATATATTTTGGATTATTTTATTTCGACAGATAGGCCTCAAGGCTTTCTTCCATAAATTAATACACAAATTCGACTGAAAAATGACACCTAGTCGAAGTGTTCATGTAAAATGGATTGATGACATCTCAACCTGTGGTTGAAGCCTTGTTATACAAAGAAGGATCTCATGATTGTTATGTGATCATCCCTACAATCCATGGCTTTTTATAGAGGGATCTAAACCTAAACTACATCTAAATCTCAAAGCATATTTGTTGTTTTTTATTGAAAAGAATTAATCTTCATGAGTAGAGTTTAAGACTAGACATAAAGGTCAAGGCCAAAAATTAAGATGAGGCTTAATGAGGTAAAATGGATGTACATGTTACATTTATCAGCAAACTTAAACTTTATGCTCTAGAGAGCTATTCTATGTTCTAGAGAGCTACTGCACTCCATTAAACAGATTTCTAATCCAGATTAAGTTGGTTTCTTTCTCATAGAATTTTGTCAATCTCAACTTTATACAAAATTTGCATTATCCTAAAACAAATTTAACCCCAAACTTGGCGTTAGATATATGAATGTATGCTGGATTTAGATTGCGCTCTTAGCAATGTACACATAGTCGCAGATTCAGATTTCTATTTAGTATAATTAATTAACCCTTTGCCAGCTACAGAAAATTTCCTGCTGAGTGATAAGAAAATTTTTTAATCCATATAGGTAGATAGTGTCTGTCTTGATCTACATCTAGTATTTGAAGAACACCTGTAGGAAAAAAAAACAAGTAGGCTTCTAATGAAGAAAGCTGTGTAAAAATTACATGTGGCTGATGATCTAGAATTTTTCGAAACTTGTAAAAAACTTGGTTTACTAAGCATGTATACAGCACAGCCAAGTTGTTAACAAACACAACCTAGGGAATTTAGAAATTTTTGTGGAACAAGTATTTTCCTTGATTTACATAAAATGTATGAACAATCTTTGAAATCATCAGTAAGATTTAAACTGTCACTTACGCAAGAGTTTCATTCTTCTTCCACTTCTCAAAAATCTCAAGGATTTTGTCAACAGAGGCCTGGTCTTCATACTTGATTGAAGCAGCAATCAGGGACGCTCTTAACTGCCTGATAAAGAGGGCGAAAAGAAAGCATTGATCAGAAATTGGTCAGTCTAAATAACATTGTTTCTTCTGTGTGTATGCTTGTCTTACACTCCAGCAAATCCTACACAGGAAACAGGTAATGTACTTCTTTGCATTGTTTCAAGTCTTTAACTTGCTTCAAAAGAATTTCTATCTGTCCCATCTCTAGGTCTCTTTGTCTCTCCCCTTCATATCTCACTCTCCATTCATCTTTCTCTCTCTTCGTTTCCACAAATATCTTTCTGCCTACTTGTTACTTTCATCTTCATTTTTCTTTATTCTCTCCAATTCTTTGTTCTACTCCTCCTCTCCTTTTTGAATTGCTTCATTACTATCCTTCTTTATCTCTCTCTTTCTCCAACCTTTTCTCTACATCTTTTTTTTTCTCTAAACTTATGCACTTATTTTCATTTGATAAGCAGTTCAGATTTGAGAGATGTTAAAGACAATTCTACGACAAGTCGTTCTCAAGATTTAATTCAGACTGCAAGTTCCTGGCAGCGATGGCTACGTTTTTTAAGGTTAGCCCTAAGACATTGCAAAATCTGCATTGCAGATTCTCAAATTAAAAAAAAACAAAACTTTTACACCACAATGCAGTATACTTGTTAAACAAATACACACATAATTTATTTCAATATATGTGAAAAGATATCAATTTGGTTAGACTTTGCAGGATATACGTGAAAATATAAATACGTGATCCTTCCAAAGAATTCAAAGCTTTGTGACATAGACGCCAAACTCCTCAATTCAGACAATAGCCAAATGCTAACCATCCAATCCCATAAACACACTCTAGGAATGAAAATTCAATGTTGTTTAAGCTACTCTCACTTTTCTCTTGCTTCACTCAATTCAATTCGATAGAGGTGACAGGACAAACCTTAAACCTCACCTGACAGGACAAACCTCGAACCTCACCTGACAGGAAAACCTCAAACCTCACCTGAAAGAACAGACCTCACCTGAAATGACAAACCTTAAACCTCACCTGACAGGAAAAACCTTAAACCTCACCTGACAGGACAAACCTCAAACCTCACCTGA
>BMAT01005847.1:44380-54911 GCA_019649035.1 Elysia marginata | reverse complement strand
CTTCTCTACATAAAGACACAGACAGAGAGGTGAAAAACTCTTTTGACCAAACCTCAGTTAGAATGCAACGTGACTCTTCCTGAAGGTTTTGATGCTTAAAATGAAAGTCGCGAGTTAGTTGGGTGTACAATGAGTGTGAGGGTGTCTATGGTTAGTAACAAAATCTGTTATTGATCCTGTGTATAAGATGTCAAACTTATTTTCATGATGAGTGTGCGATCAGTGTGTGTATATAGCGTATGCAATATATGCTGCTGATGCGGTAGAAAAAGGTAAACCATTAATGTTCATTGACTGTAACCTAGGCCGCCATAGGACTGAGGCCTAGACTGTAACACAACCCATTTTTTTTAAATGGACACAGTAACAATCCATATATCGTTATTTTCATACAGTACACCAGATCAGCTTACTGCTGCGATTTCTCAGTACTGCACATACTGTTCACAAGTTTACTGTAGATGTTGACCTAGGGCAAGGATAGTTCTCTCTTATTGAAGTATTTACTAGTGATGTTTACAGGCGCACTATTGAACGAGTAGGCCTATCACTTGACAATAGAGACCTTTAGCACACGCACCGTGTCTCAATACTATAAAAATAATGAAACCAGTTTCTAAAAATAGAACAGTTCTATTTTTAGAAACTGGTTTCATTATTTTTATAGTTTCTCAATCTGCTTTCCCGATTTTCACGTACGCGTATTGAGACACGGTGCGTGTGCTAAAGGTCTCTATTATACTGCCATGACTGAACGCCATTTTTCTGCTTATTGTTACCTAAACTAGTTTTATAAAGACGTACAATAAAGAACGTCAGAGTATTACTTCAAAGTAGGTCTAGTGTTAATTACTGCGCAAGTTGTTTCTCCCATTTATCTCGAGTTTTGCGACCTTCAATAAACCTAATTATTTTGGACGCATTTTAAACACTTTCAAAAATGGTACGCTTAAGGACACATTGAAATAAGTTGTAGTTTCGCTTATTTCTCAAATCTGCAGAATCAATGTTAGATCTAGATCTAAAACCTAGATGAAATGTCTAAATGTTAGATCTAGCAATAGCGTTGGATAATTTAGATTTAGAATTGGGTCCCGAAGATGTTTTTATCTTGAGTCTGAATAAGGCTTAGATCTAGCCTAGGTTTCGGGTGCCATTTTTTCTTCCAGTTTATGCTCTACGTGTCCTGTTTTCTGTCTTTTAAGCCTTACGGTCGATGTTCTGTGTCAAGTTTTTCTCCCTTTTTTAATGTTAAGGCCGTTTCCAGGCTTATTATACTGCACAGGTATTGTTACACAGTACTGCCTGCAGGGTCCACTGCTCCATGCTCAACCAGGACACATTTCCATAAAGCTAAAACGCGCTTGTGTTTATCGTAGTTATATAATAGCTATAAAAATTATGAAACAGATGTGCTAATTGCGTAAATTTAGTTGCGGTGCTTCGCACAGGGTTAAAGGACATAATGTGTTAAGTCTGTGAAAAAAAAAACGACACTGCTATAATAAAAGCTCACAAAGTACAGTTAAGTTTCATTGACATGACAGAAATACCGCACAACTGTTAGTCTGATGGAATTGACAATGAAGAGGAGGTGAACTTTGTCGGTTCTTACAGACTGATAAAAAAACAACTAGATTGTTGCGAACCAACTTTGAACGCCTACACATAAAATGAACAAAAGAATGACTGTATTTCATACAAAAACTCAAGTCTCTCCACATCGACAATATCTTTGTCTATATGTTTTATATAAAGCAGCGCTCAAGAGTCTAGTTTCTACTCGTCTAACGCCTGGTGTGAAAACAACAGAACATCACAAAGTCAACGCAAGGGATAAGCGAACGAGAGGGAGGAGATGGAGCAAGAATGATATCGATGTTTCGAAGAAAGATGTCGGGGTCGGGAACGACCGGAAGTTGACCACATGCATGATGGAACGGGATGCCTGGAGTATCCAAGCCAGGGTCCGGCTGAGGCCACCCTAGTCAGTCAGCCTGTTCTGAACTACCAGCAGGATAATGACAAGCAAAACTGGTAAATGATAAGGAATGTTCACCATTAGTCTCTCACCCGGCAGATTCTGTATTACAAGCTCTGGGTGACTTTGACCGTGAGCACACTGTAACAATCAAACCTGGCAGTACAACAATACAAAACACGGCTCACTGAGATGAACATGGTTGCCAATGCTACATAAATCAGGAAAGTAAACAAGCCAGTCAACTGACGAGCAAACACCAGTCCTGTGGTCTACTGATCTACCTCGTTTCCAATTTTGTATATACAGATCATGGTAGGTCTTATAATGGGCCACCCACCATGTCAAACAAAGAAACATGTACGTAGTTTTCCCTGGCTTATCGTAACAAAGTATCTTTTTTTAAAAATCTACTTCCGAATATGAATCAGATGATAACTAGAAGCACGCTACATATTGTTAACCAGTAAACTAATCAATTTGTTGCTTTCTGTTTCACAAAAACGTGTCGCACTCAACTTACTAGATCTAACTGTCTGCGGGTGACGCCAGCGAAGAGTTGATTCGCTCGGCATTGGCACCAAAAGTTCATTTCTGTCGCTAGGCATCATGACTGGGGACTAAAGTCACAAAGTAATGTGGAGGCTTTCTAGTACACTCTCCAACACACAACCATGTGTAGAAGTGAGCCGTAAGCAATGATTTCTCAATCAAAATCCTGCATTAGATGATACAAAAGAAAAAGAAACAAAATCTGAACACATCAAAAACTGCAAGATATAAAGTTAGCCTTATGTTTTCTCTCTTTTGCATAATTGGTCAGTATGAGTGGTAAAAAAACCCTCAATGTGAGACAATGATTGTAAGAATTACAAACAGAGGTTTATAGTCTGGCTTGTTTGCACGTTTATTTGGATCATCAAAACTTCCTGATTCTCTATATCCTTTGTCAATGCTATTGCTTTTTAATGATATGCGAAGCCTGGGTATCCATTTTCAATAAACCTCGCTCCATGTCTAGATACTTTTGACGCACTCAAAAGAAAAATGTATCGATGAATAAGTTAGGGCGTATCATAGATTGTTCACCACTATTGGGGTAGCTCGCTGGCTCAGTAAAACCTCCCATCTACACAGTTTGTTTTTAACAATCCGCTTTCTCAATGATACCGAGTACGGTGACTCGTAAATCGTTATGTTGTGAACATAAAAAAGCAGCACGTGAGCTATAGTACATTATACTGTAGGACGAAGGAAATTTTAGTGTTTTACTTATTGAAATCAATTGTTTTTGTCTTCTATAAATTTATGATTTTAATACATTTTGATGGACTCTTCAAGTATTAAAAACTCAATATCATTATCATTTCTCCACATTAAGATAACATAGTTCTAATTCCTAAAAATAAAAACTCTGTCTGTAACTCTAGCTAATGGGAAAAGCTGTATACTAATGTTTACGATGTAACACTGATTTATCTTTAGTGAGGGGTAAAAAGTTAGGTTTAATTTTCTCCTTTTTTCCCTTCACGAAAACCAAAAAAAAAAAAACCTCTTGTTAGTAGGGCAAATATGCACTATGAACAATTACGGGAAAAGCTCCTATATTTTCCAGTCAAACCTACTGTTTTGTAATTAAAGATAAATATATAAATTCATCCACCTCGGTCTTGCGTATCACCAGAAAACAAAAATCCCTCGACGGCCACGCGATCAAAAATCTTAATATAAGGTATTTCAAACAGATGAAGGTTTAAGATTACACCTACTTACAATCTGTGACTGGGTGAAAAATGACAAAAGATAAATGCCTCTTAGTTTCTGTGCTGAGAGAGAAGATCAACATACAGAATCCACTATATATTGAAATACAGTGACCATTCACCATGAGCAGAAACTCAAGACATGTGCACAAAAATTCCAAAAGATCAGTCAGTAGACACTATTCGAGTCTTGCGTATTGTTAGTTTGTCTTGTCTTATCATTCACAAAATAAAAAAGACCCTGGACTGAAATTTGACCTACATCACTGACTCAGTAGTGGCTGGAGCACAGGACATCGACAAGGAGCCTAGCTATAGATTAGGACCATTGCTAAGATAAGACGATGGTTTTTGCAAGATTTCACTTTATAGACAAGAAAGAGTCAACATGCTTTTCCAACCAACCAGTTAGGGCTGCCGCCTACATTTTCAAGTTTACATTTCGAGGCTATAAATGTTAGACTGTGCGATGCAAGTTGCTGCCGTGAAACACAAAAACCATAGAGCACAAAAAACATAGACGTGAAAAGTAGTAGAAGCATTTTCACCGACCATTGCACATAACTGCACCTGACGGCATACAAATTCTCGATGAACAAACCACGGGATTGCTTACAACCTACAGTGATTTCAGCTTCAGTTTTTAAAAGCGCAAACTTTACGAGCCAGAGGATCAATGTACATCTCAACCATCAGGACCTAAAATTCATGTCTCATCCACAATATAAACAGCGTCTCTAGCGTTGAACTAAAAATAATTCTTTTAATAAGACTCAGGTGAACAACTTCAAATCAATGAGGTGCGCAGAGATTCAACACGCGACAACATGGTATCTGGCTGTTTCTAGTTTTGCAAGAGAGTTGGGCATGTGACAGACTTCAACAACTTTGAAAAGAAAAAAAAGATGTAATTTGTTACATTCAAAAGTAACAAAAGCAAAACAGACGAGTGATAATTTACAAAGCACAGTCATGAAATAGTATTCTTGACCCAAGCATCAAATACCCTGTCACGTGTTGAATAACCATTCGGTTCTGTGCTTATATTTGCCTCTCTTTTAACTTGTTATTGGGAGTTCTATCAACGTAACAGCGTGCCGCATAGCAATACTTGAAAGAAAATACATCACTAAAAGTCAAAACACAGCTGCGCTGTTCACCCACTAAAACAAATAATATACAATGTAGTTCTTAGAAGCATAACACCACACACTTGAAATCAGTTAGATATTTTACATCACTGTGTATAACTGTTCCAAGTAGAGAATGATACGTTTTAAATCCAAAGAAAAAGCAGCAGCAAAGCTGGAAAACAGGCCGTGTGTTATATGATGCAAACATGCAATGATCATGTACCAAGACAGTCATTGATGATCGTCTAAAAAGTTTTTCGTTGTCCACACGACAACTTTGAACAAGGCGTATCGTACTCCAAAAACTCCATTGGAACGATGAAAGCATTATGACACACTGCGATTATCAACACCACATTCAATATCAACACAACACCCGCCCTGACCGGACACGCATCAGAACTATAACCGACCAGTTGGGTTAATATGTAAAGATAAGCAGACGGGATATCACCTTCCCAACCGGCTCATCATTCAAATCTGTTGCACTGCGCTATATCGGGATTGAATACATCATAAATGTGATGGGTTTTATTTCCTGTAAGCGTTAAACTGCTATATATTACATTGTATCAAGAGCTGGGCCTAGATGAGGTTCTATCATTCAACAGTAACGGTTAAAGGATGCCGATCCAACTGGCTGGGAACGTCCATGTTAAGGTGCTTGGCGCGGCGACCTAAGCTTAAAACGTCGTTCTCATCCAGCAGCGCATAGCGCTCTAATCTGCCTAGTCTACATGCACAGATCTAGGGAACGCAAGTCGTAGCCTGTTTTTAAAAATAGACTGAGTCCACGTTATGAAGCGAGGTAAGTAAACTGGGGACCACCATTGCGGGGAGATGAACAGGACAATTTGATATATGATAGGGGATAATTCAACTTGTAGATATCTGGGTTCGGTTAATAGGTGAGCGGTTAATAGTTAATGGTCTGTTTCTCAAACGATTTACAAACTAAAATAATATATGTAAGCAAAAAGTTGTGGATGAAAGAACGGCACAGAAAGACTTGAACGTTGGAAGATGGAAGAAAGTCTTAAAGATACTTAAACCGAGAAAAAAGCTTGATTGTACGCAATTTTCTTACATTAGGTTCAAATTTTAGTATGTATGGAGACAAAAGACACAATAGAACAAACAGCTGAAGGCAGATAGAAAATAGAAGATGTCTCAACAAAGAGATGGTTCTAGAAGGAAGAAAAACAAAACAGTGAAACAAGTTAATATAGGAACAGAATGGCTAAACTTGTTTCAGCATTTTAACAAACGTATTCCTCATTAACTGGAGTATCAAGCTTTTATAAGTAAACGGGCTGTTTTCCCTGATATAAGTCAACAGCTGGCCAAGACTTACAGTGAGACCAGGAGCGAGTGAGCGACGCGCCCTGTTTGTCTCCTAAGTTTGTTGAGCGTGTTTAGAGAAACACAATGTGTATTCATTATGACAGTTGGATGACTGGGACGTGTGTGGTAAGACACCTGGGATGAGGACCCGTCTCCTATCCTGCTGTGCTGGTAATGTTTGGATGAGCCGCTAACAGCTGTTGCGCGTTAAGTCCTTAAGTCGATAATTTATGTCAATTACAGGCCAAGCCAGAAGTGGGATGGGAGGAAGACTGTTTCGCACACGCAAAAAAAAAAACAACGCAAAATAAATAAATAAATAAAAGGATCTAACGCAGAGATGTGGTGTAGTTCTAATCGTTGGTGAACGACCATTGTCACAGACAAAATTTTCTAGTTCTCGACAGAAACGACAGCAATTTAAGTTATATATATTTTTTTTAAACGGAAGAAATACCAACATCGCTTACTCACGAGACTTTCCACACACTAAGGAGATTTTCAATTGATCTGAGTGGACCGATAACATATTTTGTGTGGTGTCTCTGTAGAGACAATCTTCACTGCTCTCTCTCTCTCTCTCTCTCTCTCTCTCTCTCTCTCTCTCTCTCTCTCTCTCTCTCTCTGTCTGTCTCTCTCGCTCTCTCTCTCTGTCTGTCTGTCTGTCTGTCTCTCTCTCTCTCTCGCTCTGTGTCTGTCTCTCTAGCTCTCTCTCTGTCTGTCTGTCTGTCTCTCTCTGTCTCTCTCTCTCTCCCTCTCTCTCTCTCTCTCTCTATCTATCTATCTATCTATCTATCTCTCTCTCAGTATAAAGAGCAAACGGAGGAGGGTTAAAAAATACATGAACAAGAAGTCGGATTATCAAAGCCTACATGAAAAAGCTAAGTTTTCATGTGGGTGAATAACTAGATTCAGTACATCTGTTGCAGACTTTGACCGTATAAATGGCACACAATGATAACGAAAATGTAATTTCCCTAATTTGTTTCTCCAATTTCACCATCAAGCACTGGTAACTTCCGAGGCAAGGAATATCGCACGGAGATTCCAGAGCAGTTTTTTTTTTTTTTGGTGTGAGTCAGTTTGAGGACTTTGCTTTTATTTTCCTACGCTGTGCACGAAATGATTTTTACATACATGCAGAAAAAACCTGAACACACGCTGCAAACCTTCAACAAAAGAGAATGTGTCTCGATATAAAACCTAACCAAACAATATGCATAGCAAAATGGGCATGGTGTTCGGACAAAAAAAAAACCAACCATTTCCAAATCGCCCCTCTCTAGCAAGCGAGAGGTAGTCAAGACCATTGCTCTATATATCTAGTACATGTATGTAAATTTTTAACACAATTTGTGAGCCATTTTTGTTCGAAAAATATTTCTAAGAACGTCAAATTTGAATATGTTGTTAAATTTTAATAAAATATAGAAGGATTCATAGACAGAAATTATAGATGCATGCACTGAAGGAGGCAACAAGCACAATAAATATAAATCAGGTAGTATCGACATGCGTTCACAAATCGGTAAAAATTATAATGTTGACCAAATTCAACAAGAGTCGCAGTACAACTGTGTGTATATAAGCAAATTTTAAAAAATGATGAGGTTATTGCTGGGATCAATAAATATCTTAATCTTATCTTTTTTAAATTCGATATAATATCGTTGTATCAAAATGCTGAAACAAAGAACACAAAGTCAAACACAAAAATACGCGGAGGTTACAGTATGAGGCATTATTACTTGATACCTCATCATTTCCTTTCATCAATTATATAATACATTTCCGATTATTTCACTTTTCTCGAGACACGAGCTTTGGGAAAAAGGGTGGTATTTGTGAAACATTCTTTTTTAATGTTATTATATAAAAAAATCATTTTGTAGGATACTTCAGACAATAAAAGATGTACATGTATAAAACTGAAAAGTACTTCCTTGAGCAAAAGACGAAACAACCTGGGACCTACATTCAAAACTCACATTAGGAAATTAAGTCTTATTATATATGTTTTGTTTTTTTTTTACCGCGGCTACGAAAACCTTTTAGTTTATTCTGAAAGAAAAAGATTTCACAACGGTGAACTAGACAGTTTCAAAAAGATAACAAGACTGCAAACCGGTAACTTACAAACAACTTAAAAAAACGAAAAAAAAACGGACATTGGGCACCCTTGATTCTTGGATAAAAAGGCCTGGATGTTGCCTATTTTTAAGATTTTTGACAGTGAAACCGGTAACAGTACTCATAACAAACGTCATAGCTTTGTGTTTATGTTTATTCGACAAACATTTATATCCACAAAAGTGCCACCTATGTCAGATTAATTAATAGGTCCGCGTTCTCTTTACATCTCAACGTTTGGTTACTAGGTCTCCAGGTTCCCTGATAAGGTCTCAAAGTTCTCTGTAGGTCTCAACATTCTCTGTAGGTCTCAACATTATCTGTAGGTCTCAACATTATCTGTAGGTCTAAACATTCTCTGTAGGTCTCAACATTCTCTGTAGGTCTCAACATTCTCTGTAGGTCTCAACATTCTTTGTAGGTCTTAACATTCTCTGTAGGTCTTAACATTCTCTGTAGGTCTTAACATTCTCTGTAGGTTTTAACATTCTCTGTAGGTCTTAACATTCTCTGTAGGTCTCAACATTCTTGTATCCTGGCTAGGTTTCAAACTTTCCTGCAGGTTTCAACGTTCTCAGTAGGTCTCAACATTCCCTGTAGGTTTTAAAGTTCCCTGGCTAGGTCTCTACGTACCCTGCAAGTCTCGACGATCTCTATAGGTCTCAATCTTCTCTATAGGCCTCAACGCTCTATGTAGACCTCGGCGATCCCCGCAGGTGTCGAAGTTCTCTGTAGGGTCGCAACGTTCAATGTAGGTCTACCTAGTGCTCGAATAACGGAGGATGAAATAGAAGTCACCTTACAGAGTTTTGTTCCTTAAAGTCACGAAACAGTCAACGCTCCGAATTTCATAAACATTTTTACAAGGCGACTAATGTAGACCTGTTATAGGAGAAAGCATAACGCTTTGCCGAACTTGTAGTCACGACAATTATTTGCTTTACAGTACATCGTACGGTACTGAAAATTGTTTCAATTCAGTCATAAACTCGTTTTAATTTACCAACCTTTACAAATATCACTGTTATGTCTCCGCGCTTTGATTCGAAACTATCCATGTGATATAACACCTAACTAAGTCTGCCATGATCGACATCTCACAGTGGCGTACCAGCACTTTGATCTTCGCCTCTTTATCAGAAACCGCAAGAGGTATAGAACAGGGATGCAAGCCCCTTATGCACAAACAGCAGGATAATTTTAACATCCCTATAAAGTGTTCTGCTTGATAGATCAACTAAAAACGGTCGATACAAGTTACAACTACACTGCTTGGGCCTACACTACTGTACAACTGAAAAGACGTGTTTGCTTTTCTATACAGCTGAAATTTGGAGGGTTTTCTTTAACAATCAAAGTCTTTACTTTTTTTTATAAAATTTCCTGCTTTTTGGCTAAATAAAACTGCAAAAAAGTCGGAATTCCTGCTAAAATGGAAAAACATGCATCCCCGATTGAATGAGGCATTCAAGTTAATCGAAATAAACAATTCAAATGTCACATCTTTCAAAATGTTCGTTTTACTTATGGTTTTAGGATTATATGGCAGCACGAAGTTGATATGCCCAACAACCAAAACAGAAGCGAACACACAAAAAGGTAAATTACCATCATATGTCTTATGACAGTTCTTATCTACAATGATATGATGAGTCTAACACAGAAGGTAGGTCTAGCTCGAAACTGATAATAAGAGAGTGTATCCAAAGAGGACGCCTAATTTAACAAGCTCTCACCCCTGAGTCTTCAGCTCCGTGGTGTATGTCGGGAAGGCTGGAAAAGCAAAGTGGCCACAAAATCCACACGACGGCTAGATCTTTATAGTAAAATTCTGATAAGTTATTGACATTTCCAAATCCTCATAAATTAGTTACTAAATAGAGAAAAAAATTGTCCCTATAATTGATTATAGATCTTAACTGTTGAGCTACCGGCAATCCAGAAACATAGGTCTAAGTCCTTCCCCTTTTTGACTGAGAGCAATGCAGAGGTTTTGCTGTTGTTGCAAGCCGCTTCATATATTTAGCAAAGTCGTATGAAGTCCGGGAGGGATGCCCGGTATGGAGTTATTTGACTGCCTGTAACTTAAAGGTCAGCGAAATTAGCGTGTGGACCTCTCTGTGTTTCTAGACTGCAAGTTTTTGTTAGAGTATTTACCTCGAAATAAACCCGGTTCAAAC
>BMAT01005840.1:201844-216131 GCA_019649035.1 Elysia marginata | reverse complement strand
TCTTGAGGTCAGGACGTGCATTATAAAACATTGCTTTAGCTATTAAATGTTTCAAAATTTGCTGATTTAATTCACCTAAATAGCGTCAGTTAAGTCAATACAGCAGTAAGATTATTTGCTTTTCCAGAAGGAATTTACCAGCAAAACTTTTTGTTATCACATGATTAGTGTACATATCCAGATCAGGATTTTTATCTTTTTCAAAAAGGAGAAAAAATCCTGAACTCAGGAAAGTATTGAAAATGCTCATCCTTGATACATGAGTATTATATATAGATAAAGATTGTTGAGGTTTCAGGGTGAAGTAGTTTTGGAAAGTGGATTGGAAATTACAATGACAAAATACGTCATAATAGTTAGATCTGTTAGTTAGTGGCTGTCTTTGAAGTTTTTTTTTTTATTGTCAACATGTTTTGATATCATGACTAAAGCGGGTTTTTAAAAATTATCGATTAGGCTCTATTATTTTTTTATTAACTGGATATTAATTTTATCGATATGATTCTGATTTCATCAGTATAGTGAATAACTACCAAACTGCTGAATTCGATATATCACGTCGCCCACAAGCGAGTTCTGTCTGTAGCTGTGAACCGATGTAAGACAAACCTTGTGGCGTCATGGTCTAGTGGTAGACGCTCGGCTTACGGATCGAGAGGTCCGGGGTTCGAGTCTTGCTTTGGCAGGTCGACGTTTAGTCCTTGAGAAAGGCTATTTACACATTATTTCTTCGCCTCACTCATGTGTTAAAGGGGTATCCGACTATGGGCAGTGAAAGATCTTGTCAGAATGCTAGAGTAATGCGCTTTACTTGCTGCTCCTCTGTGAGTTCATTAGGTACTTTGGTTGTGATTAGCCTGTCGAGGAACCCATGTACAGCGCTTAGAGCCATTTAGTGGATTCGGTGCTATAAAAATGCGGGCTCTATAAACCTGCCTTGACTGTTCCATTGTAGCCGATTCGCAACGCTATAACTGTCCTGTCGTGTTCTTAGTGTTGAAGAGTTTTTCTTCTTCCTAACAAAATGGGTTTTTTTTTGTTGTTTTCTTCACGATAGTGTGCCTTTATTAGACTTAAAATTTCATTTATCATCATTATACACTCTCAATTTGCATTGCAGCCTCTAAAGGCATGAAGTTTTTTTTTGTTGTTGTTGTTGTTGTTGGTCCCTAGAGTCAAGATATGAATTTACACTACTCACAATCTCTTCGATTAGACATGCTTACATATCTCTAACAGTTCTGTCAACTGCCATCTCCAGTCACGGTTCTCGTTGCTCTCCTCTTAGCTCTCTGAACTTGATTTCTTTCAAACCCTCGGTTTTTTGTTTTTTAAAGAATGTATTGAGTAAATAGTGGAGGAAGTCAGTGGTATACCAGTAATGGGTGCAGGATATAATGAGGCTGACCTCTATCTACCCAGAAGTATTCACATGTTCCTTGTTATTTGGGCCAAATTGTTTATCAAAAGTGTGCTAAGAGCGTTCAGTTAGGCTGAATAGTTTTCTCCAATTGTGCCAAACAAGAGGGTGCGCAATCCGTCACGTTAAAAGTAAGAGGGAACTCACTTTGGAGTCGCCGGAAGGCAGAAAGGAATTTGGTGTTTTGTCAATCACCACGTGACTCTGATGAGATATAGGTCAGTATCTTGAGCTGTTATTTCAAGAGAAGTTCCAGCAGCTTTCCACTTCGAGTTTTCATCTATCCACTGCCTAATACATTGAACCATCACAGAGTACAGTGAACAAACTGCTTTTGATCAGGTATTGAACCATCACAGAGTTTAGTGAACAAACTGCTTTTGATCGGCTAGGCCTGCTACCAGAAAACAACAAAGAAGAACTCATGTGTACTCACCGCGAAGAGTTTGTCGGAGCGATGAACGACGAAGGCCACTCTCTCAAGCTGTCTTTTCTCTGTTGCCGACAGTGACTTGATCAAGGCAGGCACTGGCAGTACCAGGTTGGTTCTGTCCATCGCAGGCTGCTTGTCGCTCTCGGTGAAAGCCACATCGATCTGGAATTAGTTAGACGAATTTTTACAAGAAAAGCGGAACAGTTCTGGTGTCAATACCATTGAGATTAGAAGGCTAACGCATGCCGTTTCAAGGGCTGACTTAGGTTTTGGAAAATATTTTAAAGAACAAAAAGCTATTACAAAATTAAATGGGATTACCCGCTGTTTCTCGAATATAATCTTTTAAATGTTAATCGATAAATTTGTGTACATGTTTTATTTAGCTCTAGAGTGATGGTGTTTGTGTGTGTGTGTTTTTTTTTGTTTGTTTATTTATATTTAAATTGTTATAAAAGGTAATAAGACTCTCATATCTTGGTCTATATTACCAAACACACTATTGTATTTATGTGTGTTGTCTTTCAGAGAAGGAGCACTAGTCTTGTGTTACCTTTAATGTCATTCCCTATTATGGGGCTATTGCGTGACGAGCCTCCCTTGTGTGTAAAAGTCAAAGAAGGTTGTACGCTCAAGGAGCTCTTCTGTGCGGTGAGCACTTTGGTAGAAAAACTCAAAAACTGGTTCTAAGCTTAGAGACTACCCCTTACTCAGTGCCTAAAAAACTGAAAACTTAAATCTATTCTTAGAGACTAGCCCCTACCCAGTGCCTAAGAGAAACTACTCTAAAAGAATCATTTAAAGTTCATGCAACAACCCTTTATTATGATTCCTTATTTATATAGGGATTAAGTAAACTGAGTGGTGTGTTTGTCTCCCTCACAACAATTATTGTATTAAAGACCTTTTTTCAAAGTGCTAATACATTGGCGAAAGTCGATATTAGGTTTGATAGGGTAAGAATTTTACATATGGAAAAATTAATGAGTTTTGGGTAGGAAATCTTTTCTTAAAGCAAATAAATGTTTTATGATTTTTTTTATTGAAAGAAGAAATAAGGTTCTCTCTCTCTCTCTCTCTCTCTCTCTCTCTCTCTCTAGGTTATACTATGATAACAGCTTTTTCATACTATAAATTTTGTCTATTATAAATTGTCATTGTTATTGTTGCTAATTTTGTCATTACAAAGTATATCGTGTTCAGCTTAAATAAAAGACGTTACGGAAAAACAAATTCAACTTTATGTTACCAAACGGTTCATGTCCATGGCACGTAAGAGGCTTGCTGTGCTAACATATAAAATTGATTGATGCATTACTGTGACATTGGGGTACTTGAAGGTAATTGCACACAACCTGGGCTGTTAAATGACCGTGAATTTGCGTGGCATCGTGGTCTAGTGGAAGACTCTCGGCTTTCGGACCGGAGGGTCCCGAGTGTCGAGCCCTGCTTTCGGCAGGTCGACGTTTAGTCCTTGAGAAAGGCTATTTACATATATTTCTCCGCCTCACTTATTGTACGACTATAGGCATTGAAAGGTCTTGTCCGTGTGCTAGAGTGAAGTGCTTTATGTGCTGCTCCTCTGCGACTTTAGAAGGTAAACCAATAGGTAATGGCCTGTCGGGGAACTCATGAAAAGCGCTAAGAGCATTATAGTGGATTAGGCACTACATAGAGACCACTCTTTATTTTTCTAAATGAGTGTTCAAAAAACTTTCCCACAACAAAGTTCTATCTTTTGAAAAGTAGAGAAAAAGCCAGAATGGTTACCTGATCGTTTTCCAAACCGTCCTCTTTCGCGCGAGAGTTCGTGTTTGCCACAAGAGTAACTTCCCGTGTTTCTCTCTCGTTGACCCCTTGAGCAGCCACGGCAAGGTTAGGTGTCACAACCTTGAGCTTACCAGCGTCAAGCGGAGCCCCTTCTGCCACAGCGTCGATAAGCGCTATGATGCTGTCAAAAAGTGAGATCGATACTTAATGAGTTTTTAATATTTACGCGTGGATTTAACAAGCTTGTATTGAAAAAGGAAAACCCATCTCTACGATACTTACAAGAAAAACGGCCTACAAATAAAGTGGGATTTCTAGCTCCGGTTTGTTTTACATGGATAGAAATGAAGCTGCAATGGAGAGACACAATGGGAAGTACCCCAAATGCAGAAAAAAAAATGTATTAATTGAAGCAATTGAGTTCGAAATTTTTTATTTCTGCAATACCTATGTGAGTGTTTGGGATCCATAACACTTGTTTTATTATACCACAAAGCTTGAAAAAGCTGGCCTACTAATTCAATGAGAACCACAAGATTGGCAACCAGGAGAAGATTAAGAATGCTTTCCTACTAAAGCTTTGCGTTCATAAGTTGTTGTTTTTTTTCTGGGATGTTGGTATTAATTTCTTTTTAAGTAGACGTATTTATTACCGCATACCCTCGTAGCCTGGTCATGAACATTTGGCTTTTGGTCCAGGCGGACCAGGGCTCCAAGCCTTGCTTGACCGTTTGATTTTGGTCTCATAAACAAGGCTCTGGAGACACTCTTTCTATCACGCTTACAGCTGCAATGTTCAAATACCCATTTTTCCTCACTACTATAGCTGCAATATTTGAATATCGATTCATTGGATCGATATTCAAATCCTTGCCAGTGCCCTAAAATTGGCTGTTCTAACTTATGCTTAGACTCTGTGAGGTCATAAATGAAATTTATTAAAGACAGCCTGTCTAGAAGTTTTGTATAATGTTTGAGCATAGCATAAGATTTAGCGCCATATTAAAGTTCCATTTTGCATGTATGTTACTTAAACAAAGTAGCGACTTTTTGGACATGACCGAAGCAAGAATTTGTACTTTTGTAAAAAAAATTTAGTTGTGACCGATTTTGTGTGATATTTAGCCAAATTGCATTACCTTTTCGCCCTAAATGATGGTTTGTTCCCTAAAATTTACCACAATAAACATCTTACCGACTGGAAGTTTCGTCCTCTTCCTCGCCACTTTGCATAACATCCATATCAATATCCAGCAGGTTGCTCAGTGAACGCACCACCATGTCAGCTACACCTTTTTCTTTAAGGTTTTCTGGCCTCACACACTTCTCTAGCACGCTGACCACCTGGTCGAGCCTCTCTGGCGTTATCCTTTCCTCCTCGTTGTTATTGCCGCTAGTTATCTTCTCCAACACGGACGCGACGGCTCGGACATTATCTGGCGCGACAACAACATCATCATGAGACAGACCGTTATTGTAAAATTCCGTTAACACGAATTTTTGTGGACTGCTGAAACGAATTTGTCTTATCAGGAGTTCGTGCTATGTGGAGATTTTTTTTAATCCATTGAATAGTGAGAGGAGGTACTTCGAATAGAGCAAGTTATAGCAAAAGAAAGAATTTTCATTGTGCTGTTTGTAGAGATGGAGTTCGCATCAGTAATGACCATAGGGTTTAGTGTAAAAATAAGTTTATGTACCTATAAAATTAATGCATAATATCTAGAAAACCCCTTTAACATCGCCATATTTGAATGTATATTGCTGTAAGCTTCAAAGCACAGTTTTGTGAGAGGGTTTCACTTCATAGGGATAAACTCTCTGTTTGCCTAAAGTAGGAATTCGAATAAAGAGGATTTGTGGCAAAAGAAACTTGAGCAGTTATGACCTTCCTAGTATTATCGACAAGGTTTCAAACATTTTCAGATATTAAACACAATGGATAAGGGTTTTATATATGAATAACAAGACAGATTTGGTTTATACACGCAAATGCAAGATGCGCGAAATTAAAAGAATTTTGTTCACAAGAAAGTATTTCATTACACGTTTTTGACAATTATTTTACGCGAAAGGTTGGGTTAACATTGTAATATATCGGGAGCTAAATTAAACGCTTATAATAAAAATTGATAGAAAATTAGAACATACACACACACACACATACACACACGAATGCATGTACAGTTTAAAAACGGCAGTTAGGAATTTTACAGTTATGAGCAACGCCGAAACTTTCTTCATGTCAAGGCACTTTTTTACCTGGTGTCACGTCAGTGGAAATGACGTCATCCAAGTCATCCATGTTAGCTGGGTCGCTTGCCTGGACCGGACAATCGTCGTCATCAACTGGGCCCCAACTTGCGTCTGAGCCGAGTATTAAACTGAAGAAAAAAAAGATGCTTTATTAAAATTACCTAGATTATTTAGTCGCCTAAAACTTCCTTACGTATTATTGAGCGTAAATGAATATTACGAATACAAACAGTGTCAGGGATAGATGATGAACAAACACTTGTTTTGTAGAGTAGCCGTAAGACAAACATACTCAACACAACTATAGCAACAACTGCATGGTAGAGAATAGGAAAATAGGAAAAGTGTACGCAAACTACAGACTCTGCTTCAAATATTTTGAGATAAATTTGAGTAATTTTAAAATCTATGTGAAATTGCCAAAGATTTTTTTTTAATTTAGCTTTGTATGCACTTTCATCCAAAGTTGACACAAAAACCAACTATTGTCAGCTAGCGAATTGTAATACATTGCAACATTTACCAAAATTTTCGAAGTCTCGGTGGAAATAAAACATAAATAAAATCAGTTCACTACGCTACTCACCAAGGCCTCCTAGCATACTTGGTAGGCTTGGCATTGGCGTTCTGGAATGGACACACTTGTAGTTGAGTACTGCCAGCTATTTGTGCTTCCCAGGCGATAGTGCCCTTCGTGCTCGTCGTGTTATTGGGACGGCAAAACAGATTTCCTGCAATAGTTGGCATTTCAAAATTATTGGGACTGTATTCTCATTCAAAAACCCATGACCAAAATTAATGGGAATTCATATTATTGGTTTCATTTCCTTCAAGTTGTTTAGGAGTGTATGAAGTCCAAAATATTCCATCTATGAAGTCTATCCTCAATCTATATTGGAAAACGGATATCGCCCATTTGTTGGGTTTTTACTTTTTTGTGAAATTGTAGGTCACTTTAATCCTGGTGTTAGTGTAGGTGTGAAGTCCTCTTCCAAGGTACTCAAAAACACTCTCTTGTCGTTTTAGGTTGATAAAGATACGTAACGGGGAATCAAATATAACGGCTTGCCTCTTTTTTCCTTTGTCTTTTTAACAAATGGGTGTTTTCTTTGTTTACCTGAAATGATTCTCCTGAGCGTTGCCGAGGTTCTGACGATGTTCTCATTGTACAGGAAGCCATTCGGTAGACTTACGCTGATGCCAATATCCTGCTGGAGGGCTGCCAAGATATCAGTCTCCCGCTCATATGTCATCGCTGTTATCTCGATACGAACCGTAACGTTATGGCTAGACTGGGTCGCTGGTCTTTGAAAATATATAGGATGAACGGAATGAAGTAGTGAATAAAAAAGAAGAGGTTGTGCGATTTGACAAGGGACTGAAGTTAATTATGCACATTACCCTTTTTGAGTGATTCTTTTAGTTCTTAAACATTTGGTTGTTGTTGTTGTTGTTGTTGTTGTTGTTGTTGTTGTTCCTGCTGCTGCTTCTGTTGTTGTAGCTTTCATAAAGCAAGATTAAAACCTTGCAACTAAGTCCAAAGAATGTGTAAGAGCAAACCATCGAATTAAAAAAAGTATTGTCCCTAAGCGTTTTCAAAAAGGAACCAGATTGTTTACATTTTAAAAAAGGGTTTTGTAAAAGTGAATTTCATTAATTGATAAGTAATAAAGTGACTCTAACTTCAGTGAAGACGAATGAATATAAAGTGACTCTAACTTCAGTGAACGCTATTGGCAGTCCACGTGTTATGACAGTTACAGCACTCACTCTCGAGACACCAGGTAAACATCCACTCCACCTCTTACGGTCTTGATGTCCGATCTCAGCTAATATAAACAGTGGAAAATATAAGATAAAATAAATCATTATTATTGTTCTTTTAACAGGTACATTGTTGTTGTTTTTTTACAAAAATTAAGCATGGATGTACAAGAAATATCATACACACAAATATTAGTTTTAAAAAAAGGTATTAAAGATATACACTTGCAAAGAATCAAGTATGTGTTCGTAAAAAATAAAGCATAGGTAAGAATCAAATGAATTTGATGGCAGTTGCTAATAACGATTTTCGATAGCGCTCTTGTCTGCATATGATTTTTATTGCGTTTTTTTTTATAGATATCGAGCTTGCATCAGTAATGAAGATAGATTTAGTGTAAAATAAGTACCTATAATATGAATACACAACATATTTTTGTGCATCGACAAAGTAGAAAAACCCTTTGATACCGACATATTTGAATGGGTTTTGTTATTAGCTTCACAACCTTGTTTTGCCTAGAAGGTAGTAGTAGACAGAACCCAACTGTTCGAGTTTATTTAGTAACTTCAGCCAAACCCAATTGTCGCAAATTCTCCTTATACGGATTCCTGCTTTAGGCATCCAGAAAGTTTATCCCTGAATTTCTTCTTTTTCACTATAAAGTGACATTCTCTTACAAAAACAAGGCTTTCCCGAGCAAGCGTTCAGATAAACTTATAATTATGGCTGTACAACGGACGGTGTTTATCCTTCACAATAGAGATGATTTTGCTTTGAGTTTTACTGACTATACTATTAGAACATCATAATGGTTCAATAATTTGTCAAAATTCGGATTGGCGCCTTATTTACCCTACTCTCCATGATGAGTCCTGACCGGTTCTTTCCTTACAACAAAAACAGCAACAACCATGCTTCCACTATAAATACTACTACTATACTACTTCTGCTGGTACTACTTCCACTGTTACTGCTACTACTACTGCTGCTACTACTACTTGAAGCTGAGCTTTCATGGTGTCAGTCCCAGTAAGATATTATCATTGATGCTACCAAATGCCCGATTCATATGCTGCCATTCATTTGTCTTGCATTCTGTCCTAATGAGTCGTAGGTCAAAAGGCTTAGTTTGGAGATATTGGCTTTTAAAATTTAGCGGGTGTTCAGAAATCATTTTTTTTTATTTTAGATATTGACGCTTAATCAATTTTCAAACAGTTTCCATTGATGTTCAAATTTCATTTTTTAGGTGTTTGATTTTAATTGATATGGTTGCTAAGGCCTCAATACCTTTATAGTCGTCTAAACTTTAAAGTTTGTTTTTCCCCTTCCTGAAATTTCCAAAGTCCTAACCCTGCCGGCTTCAAACGGCTATAACTTTATACAGAAGCATGATAGATCTTTTCTGTTTGTTGTATTTGAAAGTAGAGAAAACAAGCTTTTCTGTGACACTAATATCTGACTGCCTTCCAATTACGACTTAAGACTCATTTGGACTGGTTGCAAGACATTTGTTTTAGAAAATACTGTAAAGAGATGAAAACAGAATGGTATCACCCTCTGACCGCTGAATAAATCTTTTAAAACTCACGCCATAGATTCAAATTAAAGTTGCGTTTTTTTATTCAGCTCTATTGTATTTTTTTTTTAGTTTTAGATGCTTAATGTGTTCCAAAAGCAAGAAAAGTTTTTAAATAGGACCTTTATGCCTAAGTCTACATTATAATAAACACCTGTATACGTAGTATTTAGGAGGAGGCCCCTTCAAGAGAAAGGACGCAACTCTTGTTTTACTATTATTTGCATTCCCTATAATTGAATAGGATAAATGGCCCTGAAAACTGCATGTATGTCTCTAGGGTGCGTCGGCTTCCTTTTGTTTTCTTAAACAAACAGCAATGTGAGAAAGAAATATACAATATCTGTCTTCCTCATTTTTTTTAAATTTCCTTCCTTTTTCATTTTGCAGACCTGCTCTCATCACTGCAGTTTTTTTCTTTAATCAAGCGCAAAACTATTTTGCTGGCGACAGGTCACCGCTGCTGCAACACTTTTCATCATGGCTTGTGAGACGACTAAGATAGACCAGGCACCAGTCACAACTTTGGCACATTATTATTATTATTTAACTCTTAACATTTTCTAATAGTATATTGTCAGAACATAACGTTCCAGATGCTGAAAAAAATGACAACTATAGCTCTCCTGTAGCATGAGATTTTTCCTTTTCCAGCAATTAAAATTCGTTTGCGTTCATATTCATTTTTAATTATGTATATACTAAAAATGGCTTTTCCTCAAAACTGATTTGGAATGCCTTACTCCTCATTAACCCCAGATGCCTTACTCCTCATTAACCCCGGATGCCTGACGTTTGACAGAAAAAAAAATGTACAGGAAAAAGCTCATCATTATAATGTTTTATCCCACATCCCATGTTAAACATTGCGGACCGTCCCAAACATTGCGGGTCGTCACAAGCATTGCGGACCGTCCCACTTACTCCGGCATGGATACGCTGCTCATCAGCCCGGTACTGTGACGAGCTTGCGTCGCCCATGTAGGACTGGTACGGTCCCTTCTTGTCCTCGTAGGATAGGTAGAACGTCAGATCATACGTGCGTCCTGGAATGCAGTACAAAATCAAGGCGTTTTAACTATAAAGACTTTGGGCCAAATATATGTTTAGGGTATGTTTCGAACAAAAAAAATAATTTTATAGTTAATTGTACTGTCTTTATAGCTATTTTTTATAAGGGGAAACATATGTAAAATGTACGTTTTAGGTGAAGCTGGCGCCTTGCTCCTAGGTCAATTACAAAAATTTCTAGCAGTAACGTTCTTCCTCTTTCTTTTAATTATGTTTTCTTATGTCGGCACAGCCGTTTATATCCTAAGCAGCTAACTCCTCTGCGAAATCAAAAATGTTTAGACACACCAGCTCGAAGTAATGACAGATATGTTTTAATATCTGGAGCAGGCATCTTCCCTATATCTCTCTCTCTCTCTCTCTCTCTCTCTCTCTCTCTCTCTCTCTCTCCACTAAGAAGGTCAGCAACCCTAGAGATCTACTAATAGCGCGTGATCAGTAGCAAACCTACCGCCGATGGTTTCCTCATCCCGACAAGTCGGCCCCATGCAGCAGAACTCGCACTCCACGTTCCCGTTGTTCCTATATCTGGCGCCGCAATAGTCTGCGTTACGTGCCTCACGGTCCAGACACGACGTGTACCTCTCGCACCGTGAAGAAATCGACATGCTGCCAGTACTCTCTATCCATTTCACTGAACGCAAGCACACCATCTGGATTTGAGAGAGATTGATTGATTGATTGATTGAAATTTTTACAAGCCCAGTCCATGATCTCAGGGCTTACGATCTCTTCAAATTTAGTTTACTTCGATACTATAAACTTGCCAACCTATCTAATATTTTAAAATCAAGTTTTAAAAATCTTACATGCTATTTACAAGTTTTAAGAACTGTTTATACATTGCTTCAGATTTTGCCATATAATCCAATCTGAGAAAGAGAGAGGAAGAGAGAGAGAGAGAGAGTAGAAGTAGTTGATAGACACTCAGATATTCTTTTTTTAAGTTTTATGTATTATTTAAAAAAAGTTTGGGAGACATTTATGTCACTTCAAGGCAGAGGTTTTTTTGTTTTTTTTGTTGTTGTTGTTGTTGTTGTTGTTTTTTTTTGTTTTGTTTTGTTGTCAAGCTTTATAGATTCGGAAAATAGTTTGAAAACTGTAACCTCATGTTGCTAGGTAGTAAGATTCATCTTTCCAGGCTGATGCTCTAAATTTCGGACAGTTTTTTTTGGATTAAGTCACAAAGAAATTAATTTTCTTTACTTGCTCAGCTAAAACAAAACAAAAGCATCTCAATTAGGGGAAAGGGTGGCTGCCTCAATTAGGGAAAATGTGGCCTTCAACTTTATAAATGGAAGCAAACTTGACACGCAACGCCCACGCTCTGCTTATGCAGTATATATAACAGACGAAGTTTGAAGTGGGTAACTTATAATTTAATTATGTGTGTTTTTTTCTGCCCTCCAATTTTTTGTGGTGTGTAAAGGTTGGCCTATATTTTTTTAACAGAGGCCTGCATATTTAAAATAGGCCTTCGTTATAGGCTTTGGGTTTAACAACAACAACAAAAAATAAAAGTACACAGTCAAATCAATAATTACTGCCTAAAGATCTAAAATAGCGAAGTCTAGTTTAAAAAGCTGCACGCTGCGTTCGACTTTTGCTGAGATAGATTCAAACGATGTGCATTGCAGATGAAAATAATCAAGACCGTAATATTAGATTTCAGCTTATTCCCTACAGATCTAACGGTGACAGAAACAAACTCAGCGGTGGATGTTTTCTTTCATTTTACCCCAAGGTAAATGCCAAAATTTTGCCTCGTTAAAGTTTTGAGTAGCTGCTCACCTGCAGGCCCGTGCATGTCTTGCGTGGCTTGAGATTGCACGCGTGGTTGGTGTGCTCTTTCGTGCAGTCCGCACACATAAACATTGTATTAAAGATGTTGGACAAATCGCCTGGGCAAGGTGGCATCGTCGCGAGTAGGAAAAAATATAAGAAAAGAGATAAATTGCTGTTGAAATGCGTTGGGTTATTATGTAACTGTTCGGTTGTTATTCCGTAGCGACAAATTATGGAAATGCGAAAAAAAAAAAACCAACTTCGTATTGTTATTGATGTAATACAAATTAATGTAATAGTAGAGAACGCGACACGTTATTTCATATCAGTATGTAAGTGAAAAGTATGCAAAACGTATATCCTTATGTTTTCTTTTAATATTTAATAAGAAATACACTGGAAAGTAAATTTACAGTTTAGTTATTAGGTAAAAATAACTCAATGGGTTTTTTTTGTCTGGTTCTTCAACTTAGTCCAAGGACAAGTTGCTGTTCTTCTTTTTACAAACATGTGCGTATAATAACGCGACTAAAATTTCTGTTTCAGACAATAAACTGAAAGGACCGAAGTTTAGAGTCCGTCATAGAACTTTGCCAACACAGGCTGGAAATAAAAATCTGTTACGTATTGGTCGTTTTGCCTTTTTAGCAATGTAATTCTTAAAAAAAAGGCTTGGTTTCGATGCCTATATCGTTTTTCTTTACATTGTTTGAAGTTGAAAAGCGTGCCTTACAAAAACATAATGGGCACAAATGTCCTTTTAACTATAATAAATGTATTTTTAAGAGGGACGTGGCTTCAATATCTACTTCTTTTTTTCAAATATCGCATTAAGCTATCAAACCTGCCTTTTAATACCTAATAGATACAAATTAAACGTTTTTAAAAATCGACATGCAGTCGGTCGATAATGAAACAAAAAGGGTAATATTACATCACGGTATCTTTAAAAGACTAGACCGCATCAGAGATAGAAACTATTCATGCTCCTAAAGTTTAGGCAAAACGTGTTTTCAAATACAAGACATGCAGCAAAACAACAAAAAGTAATACAGGCAAAGCGACAAGTGCGTAAAATAGTTTGCCTTTATAAACTATGTATTGGAAACATTGCACGCGCTAAAAATAATACAAGTCAAGTTCGTTAACAAAAAAAAAATAAAACTTTTTCCTTTTGTTAAATTTTTTCTGAAGAGTCATGCATTTAGTCTCAAAGGTTTAAAAGTAGTGTTATGGATGCAAAATGTGATTTTCTGATAGCATAATAATGATGGGCAATGTAACCACTAAAGGGGTTAAAAGCAGATATGGGAAATGCGAGCTGGGGATTATTTTGTTAAAAAATTAGGAACACAATTTATAATGACAGGGAAATTGCAAAAAGAAAAAATCCAAAAGGTGATATCACTTGCTGTGAAGAAAAGTTAAAAAATAATACAGTAATTTAAACATAAATTTTTGCTTTTTTAGAACTATAGACAAACGCCCTCCAATTATAAAACACGACTTCATACATGTCTTATGAAGAAGACATCGAAAACTTTGTGCGTCTGCTCGAGCATTAATATTTTTCTTCTGTTTACAAAAGCAAAAGCAACATTATGAAGACTGAGACAGCGCAAAAGCAACATGATTAAGATTAAGACCACACAAAAGCAACATCATCAAGACTGAAACAGTACTAAAGCAACATTATCAAGACTGAAACAGTACGAAAGCAACATTATCAAGACTGAAACAGTACGAAAGCAACATTATCATGACTGAAACAGTACTAAAGCAACATTATCAAGACTGAGACAGTACTAAAGCAACATTATCATGACTGAAACAGTACTAAAGCAACATTTTCAAGACTTAACCAGTACGAAAGCAACATTATCAAGACTGACACAGTGCAAAAGCAACTATATCAAGACTGACACAGTGCAAAAGCAATATTATTAGGACTTAGAAAATAAAAATCAACATGCTTATGACTAAAAGGGGTGTTTCTTTGAACTAAAATTTTGGTGTCTTTGCTCGATTCTTTGCACCTTATTTCTTCAAGTGGTTGACAGAGGCAGATTTGCGCGATGCACCCCTTAATGTTCAAGTTATTACTGTAGAACATATTGTTACGTTACTGTTATCTTAAAAGAAAGACTACTACGTTGATAATATAATCATTCAGCACGCTGTAGTCTTTTCAGAAAAAATTCTATT
>BMAT01005840.1:158659-169268 GCA_019649035.1 Elysia marginata | reverse complement strand
GCGTGTGCTAAAGGTCTCTATTGTTACATATAGAGCTTGTAGGTTTGATGCGAATACTTAAGTTTCCCCACCAATTATTTTCCTGTGCCGTAGGAGTTTTATTTGTAGGAAAAGGCTACACAGAGACGTATGGGGATTCGAGGTCATGTATGTTAAAAAAATATAAATAAAGAGAAAATTTTAATTTGTGTGAATTCAAAAATGTCCGTCCGCAAGGAATAGGAACTGGTTTTAGTGAGTTGAGTACCTTAATTAGGTTATTATGAAACTTGTAAGACATGTATGACATCAAAACAAGAGCTGGCCAAGCTGCAAAATGTTAAAAAAACCTTAGTGAATTTACCAATCTATCAGAGTTTGTTTTGTTAGCAGTACATGTATCGAGATTTCTTGCTTATAATTATATCTCAAAGGAAATAAGTTACATTGATCTATGGAATCCAGTCTAAGGGGAACCCAATCTATTATTTTGCAAATAATGTCAAAGTGTAAGTCTTTTAGCCTAATGAGCTGAAAAGAATTCCTAAACTTTTGATCAAGACCCTAGTGGTGTGTGCAGGAGGATTCTATTATTTTTTGTCTTAGGAAGAAGGTCTTAAATGTTTACTGCGTCTCATTTGCTGATAGACTGCTACCAAAAAATATCAGAATTTCTAGCTAGATCTAATCATCTTTTTTGGCTTTAAAACCCTTTGAAACGAAAGGTAGTTTAACAACGCCGTTTTTACACAAACCCCTTCGTCCTGTTTCAAGTGTCGCAACACCTGGTCTTGCAGCCACAACCGTTTTTAATCTGGATTTCAAACAGTAGACTACAAACACCTGCTCGAAAAAAGATCTTGTCTTACGATTTTTAGATAGAAAATAGCCGTCCTTATTTTGGGGAGAATAGTCGGCAAGAGAACTTGTGCGGCCTTGGTGGATTGCATAGTGTTAGTGCTTTTCGTTTTCTCACATCCTCGCCCTATTTGCTGGTGGTAAACATCGTTTGGGGGAAATCTGTAGATCTGTCCCAAGGCAAGAATGTGTCCCTTTCAGAGCCAAATGTAATATTGCTTTGCCCCCGAATTTTTTAACGACAAAGAAAATGAAAGATTGGAACCACCCTGACGTGTTTTTTTTCGTAATAATTTCCTTTACAACATTAAGTTTTGAAGTACAACAAATGATAAACACGAAGTAATAATAATGAAAATAATAATAATTATTATTAATAATAGTAATAGTAATAGCAATATTAGCTATGATAGTATTAATAACAATAGAAATAATAATGATGATGATGATGATGATGATGATGATGATGATGATGATTATAATAACGTCAACAAAAAAATGGTACTAATGTCAATAGCATTTTTTTAAACAGAGTACCAAAACGAGAAACAAAGATGTAGAAGAGGGTTAGGGGTTGGTAGTGCGAACGGCACAGTAGAAACAGAGATAGAAAATATCAATGGAAAAATAGCTCATGTATTCAAGAGAGAAATAGGCTGGGAAAAGACAGTATGAGAGAAGGCAGAATGAAAGGAGAGAAATGAAAAAAGGTACATAGTTGTTCTTTTCTTTTTTTTAAGAGAGAAGGACTGGGCAGGAAAGTAGTTTGAGAAAATCTGCGCTTAAGGCAAAATTAAGATGATAATTACAATTAAGGAAGATGAAATTTTATATTATCAGTTCTCATTTAACTGGCTTTCCAAATGTTTATTAGGTTGTGATGACTGGAGACTTCGAAACAGACAGGCCCTTCACACAAACACATACACCGGTTGGTTTTTTATGGGTTTTTTTATTTTTTTTAATATCCATGCAAATTTTGTCGCGATTTGCAGAGTTGCAAACAGAAATATAAAAGAAAACAAACAAAAAAAAACATTCCATGCTCGTTATAGCTTTCAAGATCCTGTGCGAATGGGATATGATCTAGTGTCAGCGCCATCGTGCATATTTATTTTAATATGCATAATCAGTTGATGTGTGAAAACATACCTTCCGACCTAACTTAGAATATGCTATCTTCATGTTTTATCTGTGGATTATTATTGTTTTCATGAATGGAAATATTTGTTTAGAATGGAACGCTTCATTCAATGTATGTTTTCCTACCATAATTAACTATTTGCGAGGTGTTATCATTCTAGGCGTATTATTTGTGTTAAAAATTATTGCTAAGTTCACCATGGTTTACGAGTTGATAATTGGCCGCGCATTTTCAAAGAAAGATAATAGATAGAAGAAAAGAAACACAATAGATATACCTGGGTCTTAAAATAGTTGATAAGAACGTAGCAAGGGAATAGGCCTGTGTTTGACTAAACTGAATATATGCAAAAACAATTAAAAGACATGGTCGCGCGTATTGAAAGAAAAATAACAAAGAGGGTAGAAGAAAAGAAACAAAATAAATACAATTGAGT
Source organism: Elysia marginata (assembly GCA_019649035.1). Lineage (NCBI taxonomy): Eukaryota > Metazoa > Mollusca > Gastropoda > Plakobranchidae > Elysia > Elysia marginata. The sequence continues at coordinate 166,851 of BMAT01005840.1, read as the reverse complement.
CTTAATATAAAACCGGAGGAGGTGTGAAAGTTTAAAGGGGACGGGATAGATAGAGACAAATAGGGAAGAGGGAGAAGAGAGAGGGATAGAGATAGTGCTTCTTGAAGTAAGAAAATCGAGTTGGCTATCTGTTCTCTCCTTCTCGGTCTCTGTGTGGGTCTTAATCTTCCCAACACAAAGAAACAGAGAGAAGGAAAGGGTCCAAGCAAAACGAGCTATTGTAAGATGAGGTATCCAGCTGGGAGATAACTCTGTACCCATACCACAATCACACAATGAAACCGTTGAAAAGATCTAGACGCAGTGAACTGGTGGAGGCTAGGAAGATGTTAGCTCTGGTTCTTATGGTATGACAGTAGAGGTTAAAAAACTCAACACAAACAAAAAAAAGAAAAAGTAAAATGCTTTTTGTTGAGACCTATGTCTAAATGTATAGTAACGTGCTATTATATAGTCTATAATGTATGTTTCCCTTCATTAATTACGCCATGGTTGTGATAAGATGTGTAGTCTTTACCCATTATTTTTTTTATCTAGACTTATTACTTATCTATTAGGCTATAATGGAAAAAAACGAATACGAACTGAGTTCTAGTTATTAAATGAACCAAGGGTAAATTGGAAGCATGCATAAACACGAACTGTAAGCGCGTTCAAATATCGTTTCGTCGAAGACAGTTTTAGCAGAACTGCCCTCTGTTGTTCATTTGTTGCATGACCTTCTCTAATGCAAACCATTGACTTTAAGCTGTTATTATTGACCTTCCTGAGTGAGCATAATTATTCCATTCTTAAAAACTTACAGTTCCCACATATATATGTATAGTTATATTCCTAGATGATAATGAAGGTGATATGTTAAGAAGATGATCACACTTGTTAAAACCCTTTTTCCCTTCATTTAATACAAGTTAGAGAGCACTGTCTTGCACATGTAGAGAAGAAGAAGTAACAGAATAAAGAAAATAAATAAGGAAGATTTTAGGTGTACGATACCGAGCTATGATCACGAACAATTTATTGTGAAGTAAATTCAGCTAAAGCCCATTATCCGTTTTTGTAGGCAAGACCTCGTGATTAACCGGTTACAACCGATTCTCTCAGGACTCAATGAGCCAACAAAACTGCGCTTTGATAAACTTAAAATTGAACTTTGTTTAACGTGGTGAGCATATTAAGTGGGGCACTTAAGAGATATTTTTGGGATAAACTTTCAGAGAGTATTCGAGATGCAGTCGAGGCGTACAGCCTTGTCGGAGAACTGAGCAATAGATGGGTTTTTTTTTTCGTTTTAAGTTCTAAAATTTGATATTTTTATTGACAAATAATCGTTTAACCTTTACAAAGACAGGAGCTTTTTTATTACTGATTATAAACAGGGAATAAACAGCACAAATTGAGGCATTTATTTTAAAAATTGCCCAAAATAGTCAGCCTGTTGGGAGCTAAGAATGGCCATACAAAGTGAATCTTGTGTCGGCAATCCTAAAATGAAAAAAAAAGAAGGCTGGACTACTGGGAGTCATTGCATGCCTATTATCCTTCTGTAAACCCAAGCCTGCATTGAATTAAAAGGGATAGGGAGTGGGCGCCCGCATTGACACTGACAGCATTGCGCAACTGAAAATTATGTTTTGAGTCTACCGGCTCTGTGGCCTAGCGGTAAGACACTCGCTCAAAGATCGGGTGGTGCGTGATTCGATCTCCGGCCGAGCCAAACCAAGGACTTTAAACTTGGTATTAGCAGCTGATCCGTTAGTGCCTGGCATAATGGATTTAGTGTCAAGTCTGGTCGGCCCGGTGTCAGAACAATGTGATTGGGTGTGGTGTACGCAAGCGCTCCTTACATCACAGTGTGACAGCACGCTTTCAACTGTCCTCAGCGCCGTCTCTGATATAACCTCTAAGTTGACTGGGACGTTAAAATTGAAACAACCGACCAACTAGATCTAGGTTCTGCATTCGCTCGGCAGTTTCAATTCTAATCCTTCAATGGCGAAATTTAAGTTTTTGTAGAAATTGTTTTCTCTCTGCACGTTTTTTTTAATTAGAGCGCAACTGGTGCAAGTATTGGAAAGAAACACGCATATATTTTAAAAATTAGTAGGCAGTATGACAATGTATGGCTTCAGTTTACATTTTTAAGATCTGTGCTCTTGTTTTGCTTTGTTTTTTTCTTACTTTGGAGATTTAAGGAGTTGTTTATCTTATAACCCATATCACCGCGTCTAGTAGTTTTTTTTTAGATGAGGAGTTGCACTGCACAGTGAGTTTTAATTATTTAAATACATTTTATTGCATAAGCTTGAAAAAGGATGAAGCAGCATGTTTTAAAAAAAAAGGAAAAGCGTTTGAAATAAACAAAATCCTTTGTCAGAGGCGTCTCTCAGCTCATTGAACTACCGGGTGTTATCAGGAACTCTTCATTGAGTTAACACTTTCCGTACCCTTTCGGCCTAAGTGCTCGAAGCGTTTTAAGAGGGTGTTGCCAAGGGGCATTACCAGCATACATGTTTTCTGAATGTAATTAGGAGCATCTGCCCTAAAAAAGGTCAATAGCACTCTGGTAATGGCCAGGAGTCGGGTGGAAAAAATCGACCTTGCTAATTCAGTATTCGAACCCAAGACCTTGTAAACCGAAAGTCTCGAAAATTTAAAGTATCAGTATGAAAACTATAAAAGAAACCATGGTAGTTTGCAATAAAATAAACGTATCAAATGAATTGAGGAAGAGGAAAACTATACAAGCGGTATTCTTCTGACCTAGTAATAGCACTTTTATCTAAAATGTTTAAAAGAGCAAAGAATATTGCGAAATGAAGGTTTACTCCAAGTGTTGTGACCTCTATATTTTTCTCGAGAGTTGAAGTAAGAGAGTATTTTTGTTTCATAAATATGGGTGATTAAATGCTAAACTTAACAAAGCTAATTTTTCAATCGAGTAGGCTAATCAATAAACTTTAAACCAAATAAACAAGCTAGCAAAGATATTGTCTAGTGTAAACGATTGTATTGAGAAAAACGAAAACTGATAGGCTATCAGCACAGTATAGCATTTAGCCATGTCTCCATATCTGGATTGTCTAGGTCTAGATGACTTAGGGGAAATACAAGAAGTAAGTGTCATTCCGGCGACTAAGGAACAGCAGGGGGTTAACAGGAATTGTAGGCCTAATTATTCGCTCCAAATGTTTCAGATTTCAATTATTACTATTAATACTTACTTTTCTTCATTCCTTATTTGTTGTTTTTCTTTTGTGTGTGTGTGTGTGTTTATTCACATCGTTTATGCCTAGCTGTTTACCACGACGAAAGTACTAATACAGATACAAACACTTGCGTGAAATAAGATACAAAGAATGAAGATTTTAAGGGGGATTAACTCTCATAAAAAATTATAGAGCGAAGCTCTTTCACTTCTTTGTTCGTGGTTTTTTTTGCCCAAGTAATAATTCGTGGTGTTGCAGCTGATTCGGTTCAGAGGGAACCTATCTGTGAAAAATCTACAATAAAATGGTCGACATTCATTTTGGTCGAGTAACACCTGTAGGCCTACCACACTGCAAGCGTACGAGACCATTACCATTACTACTGATTAGCATTGGTTTGTTTGTTGTTTTTTTTGTTGTTTTTTTTTGTTCGTTTTTTTCTGCTTTTGTTGTTGTTGTTGTTGTTGTTGTTGTTGTTGTTTTGTTATGTATATTTTATTGATATATATCTCTGTTTATAATTTGGTGGGTGTCTCTTTTTATTTTGCATTTTCAAATCTAATTAAACGAGATTATCATGCCCAATACCCCGCGTCAAATGTTTTCTATCAGGCAAAAGGCATATTGGGCCTATTGGTATTTACTTTTCACTAGCTGTAAAATAAAATTTTTAAATTTATGGCTTCCACCTGCACGAACAATTTTTATTGTCATTTTAGTGGGTCTATTTTATGATCGCAATTATCATAACGAGTTTCTGTTATAAAGAAAATAAATGTAAATATTCTGAAGATGATGCTGCTGATGATGCTGATGATGGTGATGTTCATGATGATTACCATTGTTATAAATATTACTATTATTATTATTATCATTACTGTTATTGTTGTTATCATTATTAATTGGCCTTCATGATAGTTTATTGACAAAATACTCATGTGTCCCTCATTGCTCATATCATGTAGGCTATTGTAACTATTGTTTTGAACGTTATTGATCGTAAGTAATGTGACTACAATTTCCTTTTTTTTCATAAATATTTTTACCTCCAAAACGGTAAAAAAAATTTTTTGAAGGTAGAAACTTTGAGTTGATTTAACATACACCCCGCAAATGCGACATAAGTGTTATAAATTTTCATTTTAAATTTTTGTGAATAACACAACAGTGGATGCAACCTCTACGATTTCTGAGATCAATGAAAATTGCGAGAACATTATAAAAAGCAGTGGGTAGAGGTAGGCTTCAAGTAAAATATCATAAAATGGCCCTAATAAGGTGCCTGCGGTCGGGTGGCATGTGATTTTCATCGCAACCAGTCCAAAAGTGTCGGATGTCGCATTTTTAATACATATATATGACGTTCCGATTTTGAACACAGCGGTTTCTGAGATTCCCATTGTTCAAATCTGCATGAAATTATCAATAGTTTGAAAATATAATATGTTAGAATTCTTATTTAGTTTAAAAACTAAATATTGACGAAAAGAGGCGTAATTTGAAATTAGATTTTCTGACATCTCAATCATTTGTACTCGTTGTAAGGTTAGATCTACCCACTGCTAATTACATAAATGTGGTTTGCCATACTGATAACATTCTCGCTGAGTCATCCGGAGCAAAATGGTTTTTTTTATATCTAGACAAGTTTTGGAAGAGATAAAACACAACGAAAGTCTACACATGTGTGGTAGACTATGATAGCCGCAGGGGACAGGCGGGCGTCAATTCACGTCATAATTGATAATAGAATGAAACGGTATGTTAAAATAAAAAGAATTATCATTGTACCGCATTCGGTAAAGCCTTATAAAAATGATTTGGGTGTGATGGGATTTCACTCTTCAAACTTAGTTCACATGAAAATATAGTCTCTGTTATCTCATTTGCTATTGAAATAGCGTAATCGGACAAAGCAAAGATTTAAAAAGTTTACATTCGGCAATTTTAACGGTAGCACTGAATCTATGTGTGTTTTTCTTTAAAACGCCTTTAACGGAACACATTAATTAAGTTGGTTTTAAGATCGATTAAAAGAAAATGAATTTGAATTGAAGGCCAGACATTTGCTGGTCTATATCAAAGTTGGTTTTAAGATACGGATACTGTCATATGACATAATGTTTCTCAATCTCTGACACGATTTATTGGTTGTCTGGTGTTTTTATGAAACTATGTAACCAATATCTATTTGCATTTATGGTAGGCTTACTCAGAATGTTATGACATTATGCCTACGGTACCCTTTTGATCAGGATTATAGAACCTGAGGTGTAAATAATGCACGACAATCTTATAAGATGCTGAAATTAATGGAAGCCAGTGTGAATTGAAAATAAGCGACAATAAACTGAAAGAGGATATTTTAAGACGACAAAAGAAAGGCCCCTAGGTTGTACCACTATGTCGACTTTTTTTTTTCAAATTAAAAAAAAACGACTTACCGTTATCCACTGTCAATAGAGCATCCAGTCTGAAAGCAACAAGGATTTGCCGTTCGTAGTTATGATATTTATTCACGTGTTTATTCCCATGGTGTTAATTCATCGAGCTAATTATAAAAGATAGAAGTTAGGTTACACTCAGAGCTTGTATCAAACTTTTTTTTCCACACATGAAAAATTTACCTAGTCCCTGTCAAGCACAACTTAGGCATCCGCTGTTTCCTTGTTATCATCGAAAAATTAAAATATTCTTAACCTTATCAATTATCAAAAACTTAGATGGGAATCTCAAGAACTTTCCGCATCTGCAAAGAATGTCGCGAGAGTTATTATGTAGCAGCTCAGAAGCATGACTATGGTACTGAGAACATTCTCTTCCACTAACTGAGATGTTTACTTTGACATTTTGCCTCTCAGGCTCTCACGTCCCCTCTCCGCATACCAGGCCTTCGGCGGAAACGTGTGACGATAGCTTGAAGCGAGGGAGGGGGTGACAGAGGGCTCGTCAAAGTCACAGGCCGAGTGAGAGAGGGGCCCTCGAACTATGGGCTGCTGCACCCCTTCAAACTCGCCCGCTGCAAAACCGGTCTTCCATAACGGCATGTTTGTTTCGATTCAGCTTGTGTAGTGGGTTAAGGATCTAAGTTTCATCGTTTACAGTTAAATCGTGAAGTATTTGATCCGGATTTTTTGTAATCGGGTGGACTTGGACAAAATAGTAGAATTCAAGAGCTAATATGCGATTTATTTTTAGCACTTTGATCGGACTTGACTTCGTAAGCCCTTAGCAAGCATCAAAATCCTTTACAATATTTCTTTAATTTGTCGTCACAGAAATAGAATATGAGAATTATGGGAATGTTTTCTCATTTGTTTGTGTCATTTACATCTTTCCTTTGCCCAAGCCTAAAGATAGCACTGCGTAGGCTGTTTGAGAGAAAAAAAACTGGTTTTAGATAATAGTATTAACTTGGTCTCAAGTCTTTTTTTTCTCTCTATCGTTTCTCTCACACCTCTCTCTCTCTCTCTCTCTCTCTCTCTCTCTCTCTCTCTCTCTCTCTCTGTCTCTCTCTCTGTCTCTCTCTCTCTTCTCCCTCTCTTCCTTTCTTTTCTCTCTCTCCCTTATATAATATTGTTTCCTTTCTTTTTTTTCCTTTTTAATAGTAAGTATTTATTTATTCATCTATGACCAACATTCTTTTTTACATGTATTTTTCAGCTCATCTGCTTACATCTATTTCGCAATTAATTTTGTTTTATGATTATTTTCTCTTTCTCTTCAAATACTGGTTGGGTCGGTGTCAGTATAATGTGACCGGCTGAGGCTAAGTCATGGTATCCCCGCTAGTCTCTGGGTGGCAGCCCGTAAATTGTCATTGGGACCCAAGCCCTGAGAGCACCTTTGAAGTGGAATTGGGCTTGTAAAAATACCCTTCAATCAATCTTCAAATGCAGGTAAAGAGGATGAACAATAAAACGCTCTAAGGTGGTGTGACATTAAAGTCTAGAAACATTGAAAATAATTCAGAAGCTGTTATAAGTAAAATAATTCTTTCATGCATCAGTTATCCGAGGTTCATTCCAAGTGACTTAATTAGGAATGTTCCATTTGACAGCATTTGTCGTTAATGTCGGTATTTTGATGTTGTTGTAGCTGCTGTTGTTGTTGTTGCTCTTTGATTTGATTGTATTTCTGTCTTTTTGTTGGCTAGAATGTCCTAATTAAAAGAAAAGTTGAGCATACCGATACGATAGAAAAATAACTTTTTATCGCTTGTAAATTGTAATATACAATAATACATCGTACTCTAAGCACGTGCCATGTACACATAAAGTTATTTTTAAAACAAAATTTAGATTTAGGGAACAAATAAAGTTTTTTTTCTAAATTCCCAAAACTGCAATGCGAGGAAAATTATCGTTAATATGATAGCTACGTAAAATATTTTGTGCTTTTTTTTTAATTGGCATGCACTACGCGGTCTGAGTTTTGTTTTTCGTAACAGTCGCATTGAAACCTATCACACCTACAAACCGGTGTAAGAAAGAATAGAATAAAGAGTTTTTAGAAAATTCGAACGTCTGGATCTGCTCCTACTAACCGGCACCAAGATTTGGATACAAGAGGTGGAAATCCTACACACCCGGCTACGTCTACGTGCTGAAGGATTTCTTCAGAAGGGTTCAAGGAACCGTGCTAACTGGGCAGGGTTTGTGTTTGTTTACCAACCGATACATTTTAATAAGAGTTTTGCGGGGTGCTATGCACGCGGAAGACAGGTGATATGGTACCGGTAAATCTATTGAGCCATAGAGCCTTGGTCCAATTTCATATTTTAAACATTAAATTTTATCCACCCATGCGTTAATTGTTCTATTGATGTTAACTATTATTATACTACTAAATCATGTTCTTGGCACCTCAGGGTTAAAGCTTAATTACACTTGCCAATGTGTCTGTAAATTGTAAATATGGTTAGCGTAAAATGAGAGAAAGAATGTGGGTGAAAGAGAGAGAGGGGGTAATAGAAAAGTAGAT
>BMAT01005840.1:115766-126379 GCA_019649035.1 Elysia marginata | reverse complement strand
GCATGTTTTTAAAGGGCAATTGCAACGGTTCGCAACACATGCACATATGCATGTACAATGTAAATAGTAAATTCTGACATTCACTAAGCGTACGCTCACTAGGAGCATCTAGCTTAGAGTTCCAACTTATTGTTGTGGTCTCTACTGCTAGCATCTGTTATTAATTTTAATTTATTTTCCAATAACATCTTGTGGACTTTTCTGCAGCAACCAAGACTGACGTTCCCGAGAAGTCCAAGACCAAGATTTTAAATTTAAATTAAAAGAAAAAAATCTCCCTCCCATTTCATTTTCATTTTCTATCTAAGTTGGGGAGGGATGTAATGTGCATATTAAAGTCAATAACCTCTAATCAAAATTGTAACGCTACCAATAAGACGGCAACCGGAAATAAATACTTCCTAGACTGACCGTTATAAATGTCTGTCTTATTCATTCTTCTTAGATCTAATTGTTGTCTTAGATATACTTTAAGACTAACTTTAGACATTATAGGAACCCTAATCCAAAACATATTCATTTACATTGTATTTAACCTTATTACATTACAGTCTACACAATATTCTGCATCTACGAACAGTGAAATAGTTACACTAAACAGTTGGGATAGGTCTAATAATGACATTAATAATTATACAATTTTATAGGCCTATGGGGTACAAGCATTTCACATCATTACATCCCTCTGTGTGCTGATCATTTAACATCATATCAGCCCATTGCTTGTAGTAGAAATTACACAATATAATTACAGTCTCAAAGGTATTACGCATTTTAAGAAATTGGAAAAAATAGCCTACTTCAATCAATCAAGTGCCTTCTTCGGTCCGAAGGTGGCAACCATGTCTCTCCATTCTTCTCTGTTCTCGGCCTTCAGTTTCGTATCTCCATAGCTTGTCGACCCTGACCATTCCTTTACATCGTCCATCCAGTTCCTTCTTGGCCTTCCCTGTCCTTTCTTTCCTTCGATTTTCCCCTCTAGGGATAGGGCCTAGTTGTAGCAAAGGTCTCGAGCTGCCTCTCATGATGTGCCCAGCATACCTAAGTTTCCGCTTCATAAGTTGTTGCAACAGTCTTTCGCCGACATCAGCCATTTGTATAATTTCTTTGTTGGTTTGTTTTTCTGTCCATGGGACCTTGAGAAGTCTCCTGTAGCACCCAATTTCGAACGTCTGTATCTTCTTTTGAACCGTCTTGGTTCATGCTTCGCAACCATAGTTGAAGACTGAGAATATGTAGCACGCCAGGATTTTTTTCTTAGTATTGAGACCAACATTCCTTCGTAGCAGCTCTTTGTTTTCCCAAAACTTAAAGCCTACATAAAGAATTATAAACCGAGGCATTGCGTACATTTTTAATGAAATTGATAGTGTGTTTCTGTCACTTAATTTACTCTGGAAATGCAATATTAATGCTTAATTAAATTTAGAGAGAGTAAGGCCGCGAATATACTGCGCCCGGTCCGTGTCCAGCTCAGCAACGGAAACAAAATTGATAGAGCAACAGTGATACGGTGGGAAAATATACCGCCTGATCGGCAAGTGATCACACTGGCAGCTCTGCTCAGGTAGTGGTTTTTCCCACTGTATCACTGTTGCTCTAATGTATTTGTTTCTGTTGGTGGGCTGGACACGGACCGGACACAGTATGTTTGTGGCCTAAGCTTAAACGGTCGCTCAATCAGTGGAGAGCTTAACTCTAAAAAGTCCCTGATTTACAAGTATACATATGCAAGAATATCCATCGGTGAGGGCCTTAGGCTCGTCGATGCCGACCACCTTGCGAAGATTGAAGCACACCAGGTGTCGTGGAAATTGGTGCTGTAATTGCAGTCTCTGAGGAGTCCATTGGTGCTGTTTTTGAAGAAAGCTTAATGCAATGACCGTGCTTTGCGGCAAACGATTCCATGTATTTGTGACCCTCAAGCCAAAGAAGTTCTTCTAACATCCAGGCCGCAGGCTTGTTTAGTAAATCTGTCACAATGGTCTCTTGTTCTTATTCCACAACTAAACGGGAGATAATCTTCCACATTGTGTTATCCGTTAAAGAGCTTTTAGGTCTCTATCGCTGGTACATGAAACTTGGAAGCTCAAGAGCTTTGACCAGTCTGTTGTCTCTTTTTCGGGAAGCATCTTATCTATCTCAGAATATCTCTCTGGATGTCGTATTTCAAAATGTTTCACTCGTTTTGATCCGCAGTCGAGGCAAAATTTTACTCGCTTCTCTGTGCTTACCCAGAACTTGTCCAGACGAAATCAAATATTCTGGGGTATCTTTGGTGGGCTACATGGCGGTGAGCACAGTGGAGTGAATAGACAATTTTTTTGTATCAAATTATAAATTTTATTATTTCAACGATCTTACTCTTAGGTCCAAAATGTTGTGTAAAATCAATTGCTTTAACGCGACCTGATGACATGGCAATACTTCTATGTCTCCATTGTTAGCTCAGTTTTCTTTTAAATTTCACCCAATACTTCTGCGCTGTTTTTTTTTTCTGAAAAAAAAAACGAGCCTCTATCTTGATAGGGGGTCATGGCTTGTTCTCAACTATAACATTCTCCCTCACAGTTCTTCATAAAGTCATTCATAGTCTTTCCCTCAATGCAATAACGCCACGTTTGGGCAAGCTAGCATAAATTGTGCAATGTTACATGTATTAAATTGTACAATACATTATGTAAAATGTTCTCAGTTTTTGTGCTCTCTGGTGTACTTTCCCCGATGGACCAGTATTTTTTAAGGATTAATCTGTATAGTTTAGTATATAATTTTGCATAGTATCGGTAGCCTAAATGTACGTAAGTGCGCCTTGTCCGCTACAGCATTCATTATGAGGCCCTTGCACGGGTTTTTTTTTTTTTGTTTTGTTTTGTTTTTAATCCATTCGAAACCTCACAAATATCAGACTACAAACCAGGGTACTTTTCACTCAAACCAGGCTGTTCCGTTAGAAATAGCGCATTATATCCATTCATTTTCAACAAGTTCTGTGGTTTTTAGCAAGATATTTATTACCCAAAGGAATTGTCAACATGGCCAATCCAGGATCCGAATCGAGGATAAAGGAATTATCGGAAAGCAAAATGTTTGAATTTAACTACTGATACGATACTACGACGCTTGTCACCATCTCATCTACTCTCCTTTAATGTCCAAAACATTTTCAGTCTTTTTCTATAAAGTTTAATTGTTTGGGGGTTTCCTTTTGTAGTCTTACTCAGTTNNNNCAGTTAGAGCTGCCTCTGTATTGACAGCCTGTAAACCCACCACTTTGCAAAAGCTCACCAAAACCTATCGTTTCCATCTCCAGCAAAACGGGCAATTCAATATACAATACCCAGAGCAACAAAAAATAAGCTACAACGAGACCAAAAAGAAAGTAGGTCTACCCTGTAAATCTTGAGTGCATAACTGGAACTGTTTAAATGAGAGCGAGCGAGAGAGAGAGAGAGAGAGAGAGAGAGAGGAAGAGAGGGAGAGAGAGAGGAGATAACTAAGCTTATGCTGTTAATTTTTCGAGGGTTGGCCCAGGCGGAAGGTCGGCAGATATCTCGGAGAATGACCGTCAGATCAGTAAGCGCAGATTGCTACAATGGAAATCCTGAATAAACACCAGAACAGTTGGTAAAACAGGTCTTATATTATAAGAGGGGGGTCTTAGCTCAGGTTGTCCTCAAATTTAATTTTACAATGGAAACCCTGAATTAAAACCCCTTAAATAGAGACCATCCCAATTTAAAATCACACGAGAGGGATGGTCTCTATTTAAGGGGTTATAATTCAGGGTTTCCATTGCAACATATAAGCCTGGTAATAGGATGTTGATACATGTATGATACTTTGTGCATCACAGCCTGTAACTAAGACTGTAAGAGTAAGATTGATTCAATATTGCCAGCAACTGCAAACGTCGTTACCAAAGAAAAAAGTTTTTCTCAGTTTAGCTACGTAACTGTCTTTATTTGGGCCCGGAGCCTAACTAAAGTGAAGAGGAGTTCTTAATCAGGCTTCAGGTCAGTTCTGTCCCTAAGTAAAACCGAAATTTATACATCGTACATACTAGTACATGTACAATCATCGCCTCTCCACCTCTGTTACTGCTTCGTGAACAAGTGAACGGAGTTTTATGGTGGAAAAGTTGTTATATCAAAAGTCAACATGCAGAGATTGAGAGAGGCAGACAGAAAAGAAAGCGAACGAGAGAGAGAAAAATAGGGATAGATCATACGAAAGGATGAAAATGAAAACCGTTTTAAACTGTTGTTGATCTGCACAGAGGGTCCAGATTATAATTATGTACATTTTGAAAAGCTTTTGCAAACCATTTCTGCATGCACACAATGATACATACATGTGTATAAACTATAATGGCCAAGATTTCGGTTTCCATTTTTAATACGACTCACACTCTTTTGTGTACATCAATTACTTGTGTAGTTAAGAATCTTATTTTTGTGCATTTATTGATCGCATATACTGTTTCAATCAATTGTTCTGATTAATGATTACACTGACTTAGGACATTACCTCTGGTGATGGAGAAATGAGACATTATGCCTTATTTCCAGTGCTTACAATTTATTGAAACAATGTAACTTTTTCTGAATCTGAGCTTCATAATTTTTTTGTGAAAAGATATTAAAACTTGTACAGTATTGATTCGAAATAGCCTATAAGATGTATAGAGAAATAAAGGGGAAATTTATTTCTCAAGGGTTATTCCTCAGAATAAATTTTCTGACATCCAACTCATTTCAACTGTTTGGGGGACATAATCTGTTTATTTTTCACCCAAAATTTAATTTATGCTACTGCTAGTATTAATTTCTCATGACATAGGTTATGATTCAATACTTAATATTACGCAAAATTTTTAATATTTCATGTTTTGGAGCTTTTCGACAAGGTTACTTTACTTCAGGTTTGGGTGCATTTCAAAGACGATATGAAATTCATGGTCTGGTTTACATGTATTGAAATATATACAATGTACATGTATATAAATATATATATATATATATAAATATGCATATTGCGCCCTGAGAACCACAAGGTTCGACCTCAGGTTTTTGGCAAAATTAATTTTCAGTACAACTGTACATATACTTACACACATCATGCTACTTTAAGTTTTAGTTCTACAGCAGTCCGAAAGTTTTTCATCTTTGTATTAAAAAATTCGGGCGGTCTGAACTTTCTTTTGATTGTTTTTTTTTTAATCTTTAATTGGTAATAGATCTGTAGCCATGATAAAATGTAAACATCAATTTTCTCAAAACTATACTCAGTGGACATACAAACTTGTCATTTTCAGGGCACAATATGATTTAAAAGTGTAGCAAACTAGATTGAGGTATGCATAGGCTAATAAAACGATTTGAAAGCTACGAGCATATGTACAATCCAATTTAGATATTTTGAACTCAGTGAAAACAATATATTTTTTTTTACTTCAAACTATCAATACACAGTAATTTATTATTTTAAAAAATCGGTAACGTGAATCTAGTTTGAATTATCCAGGTTCAAACCAAAGAAATCACTTGCATGTCATGTTGGGACATAGGCATATAACAAAAATACATGACTTTCACGTGCTAATTTATACGATGTAAACCATATATTCAACACCCATAGCTTTACTACTTTAGGCTTTTTTGTTTTAACTGCGAAACCAAAAATGTGTTGACTTTAAGCAAGCGTTGACTTTAACCATAACAATAATATAAAGAAATACAAAGTGGGACAGACGAACAGAGTTGACTTTAAGCAAGAAATTCCCTTAAAGGTTTTGACTTTAAGTGGATTCCACTGTACATGTATTTAATTACAGAGTTTAGTCTGTATCCCCAGCCAGAGGAGAATCAACATACATGTATTTATGGCGTAGACTCCAAATAGGTTTATAAAAGAATCATACTTCAATTTTTCTTAACGAAAATTTTGAATATTGCCATCAGTATTAGTTTAAAATAACACAAATTAATGTATAAGTACAGCCTTCAATCTTAAAAACTAAGAATATCACATTGAATTTGAATACAGTGGAGTCCATTTAATTCGCACTTTGAATCTGCTTTGTTTAGGATCCCAACTAGTATTTTTTCTCTATCAACTATCCTCAACTTGAAGTTCTCATATTTCAAACTGAATTGACTGTTCCCAAGCACTTTGAATTAAGTTAAGCAGGCTGCACTACCTGTTTCAAACAAAATCATTAAATTATATTCTCGATTTTATTTCTCTTTTAAAAAATACATTGGTAAGTTGAAGTAAAGATAACTTTTACTTAAACTTTGTTTGCATCATGTGACATAGGCTTCAAAATATGCGGACTGAACTGTATAGAGCTGTTCCATGAACTTTTAAAAAGTTCTTAGAGAGTAGTTTCCCTTTGGCAATGGTGGATTTTCAGGCTTGGACTTGGATTCAGCACCTGAGGTATTCGTTTCAACTACCTCTCTGACAGAAGAGTTTGAATGGTGAGCCCACCTTTTAAATTTTACACAGGAGAGGTTAGTCCTTGTAAAACAAGCCCATTCCACCAGCTTGTTAAGTGTCTTGAGACAGTCTTAACAAGTTCAGTTTTGCACATTTTACAGTAAAGTGTCATTTTGTAGGAAAAATGTATTTTTTTCACCATCCTAGCTTGAAGCCATAAACAATTTTTTCAGAATTACACTTACAGTAGTTAACTTAAAACCCTCTGCTTTCAAAATGGTATTCTTCCAAACACCAGATATAATCATATGACTTATAAAGCCTCGAAGGATTCCTACAAAATGGGTGGAGAGTTGTGCTGGTGGTCAACGTTAGAAATTAGAGAGTCAAGTTTTTCAATAGATGGGATAAAATTTGAAACAATTTTCCCAGCATTAAAAGATTAAGACACATTTTGTCATACAAAATCCTAAAAATGATGATCATAGAGGATGAAAAGTTTATCTAGATTAAATTAAAGGTTGGTGCCCTCTTCAAAATCAAATTCTATTTAAACCTATGCGATGAAAAATTCTGAGGTCTGTTTTCCTTCCTTATTTCCTTAGTGGGTCTTTGTAGTTACTGACCCGTAATCTTCCAAATGCAATAACCTAGGACATAATCAAAAATATCATAAACTTTATATTTTTTCACTTCATAATAAGCTTTTTTAGGGAGCTTTATCTTTAAGTTTTGCGGATACTGATCTAGTCTCACAAATGTCATCCCACCCTACCCCAAACGTATATAACAAATCACTGTTTTAAATAAAATTGAAAGCACCTCTATGTTTTCTGTCACATTTTAATTCTCTGGCTTTTCTTATTCATAGATTATGAATGTAACGTCAAGATAGATGCCACTAATTTTATATACCTAATCTTATTCACTTTTTTTTTTTCAAATGAAATGTAAAAAGTTTAAGATTGTAAGTGTAAGATTGCTGAAAATGGAACTATGAAAAAATATATGTGAGCATACGCAATTTTATTTTGAAAAATACAAAGGTCTACAAAAGGGCAGTTAAAACTGTTGATATAATGGCTGCCAATCTCATGTCCACTGCACTATATTTACAGAGAATATTCAAAACTTGTACATATAGAAAACAGTATGCATACATTTTTATGTACAGTAATCTAAGTAAGATTTAAGCTGCTCTTTCAATTGACAAAGATATTCAAATATATACAGCGTAACCCTGATAAAGTCAACACCTCAGGACCGAAAAAATGTGTTGACTTTAGCAAAAAGTTGACTTTGACCATTACAAAATATAAAAAAATACAAAAATGTGACTATGAAATAGAGCTGACTTTAAGCAAAAGTTTCCTTTAAGGTGTTAACTTTAAGTTGATTCCATTGTATTTAACAGATGACACAAAGACACTCACAAAGAACAGATATATGTTAAATGCAAAATACTTTTAACAGTGAAAAAATAAAAAAATTTTAAAACATATCCAACTTATTAAATTTAGCACCCGTAGAAGCTTCATAGCTGATCACTACAAATCTTTAAAAGAATGTATTAACAGTGAATAAATATTAATCTTAAATTTTCATCCCATTTTCTGCTCTTCAATGACTGAATTTTTTTTTTATGTTAGCCTACAACTTTTTCTCATTCTCCTCCTCCCTTAGGTAATAATTATTGTCTTTAATGAAGATATCAATTTTTTTTTCAACTGCAATATTGCTATTAAAATCTAGTAAATATGTGAGCCCTTAAACCAAAAGATGATGATAGCGCAACATGACAAATCAAAGATCATAAAATCTGACACCATAAACAGTAAATAAAAAGCTACACTAGATGTGTTAAGGCATTGAATATACAGTATTTAATTAACCTTATGCGATAAATGCATGATTCCCTATATCATGGTTTTTAACAGACCTGCCTACCATCAGATTTTGTACTGGAAAATTTTATGCTTTAATCTTCTTTATTTTTTTTTCTCTAGAACTTATCCAATCAAGTACATGCCAGTAATTTGGTTTTTCTAATTGCTGTATTATAAGTAACAAAAGGAAACACAACCTTATTAGTTGATTTGATTAAAAAATGCTCTAGTTTAAAAAGCCTAAGAACATATCTTATTCACTTTGTTTACTTCCAAAAGCTTCAACAGTTACTTTAAAATACATAAAATCTACATAGGTGACTTCATAACTTGAATCTCTTGGAAATGGAGAAAAATTGCGAAACAAGAGAATTCAAATTATACTCCAGGGACCAGTTCTATTTTCTCAGTTCCTTTCTGCCCTTCTATTTGTATTTACACCTACTATTCCTATCTTGTTTGTTCACAAACACAATGGTTGTAGGGACTAAAGATGCTTCTATGTCAGTTTGAAATAGCCAATTAACTATTTAGTGTTTATCATAAGCTCTACATAATTTGGAGAAGTGAAGCTGCAACAGAATAGAAATAAAATCGAAGTTGAAACAGAATAGAAATAAAATCTATAGACCACAATCTATACTTCCATTAAGAAAATCAAACCTCATCAATTTAAAATAAAACTATAGGCTCAGATCTAAAAAAGCCAAAGAGAGCGAAGAATCCTTACACCTTAAACTTACAGCTATGAGAAATTCTACTTGCCACAATGACAAATCTTTAAACCCACTGAAAGCTAAGGTGAATTGACTTTGAACCAATTCCAAGGCAAGTGAAGGCTTTAGCATGTTTCTCACAATCGTTAGTGTTTGAGACTTCCATTTTAGAACAGTTTAGAAATCTTTGATACCATCTAAACCAGGTTTTAAGGTAGGCAGGTCTGGATTCTAGTAAAAATGTATTTGAAATCTAGCAAGTAATTTGTTTTAGATGAAAATAAATAAGGCAATAAATCTTTCAGATGTACTAGAACGTAACCTTAACCACATATTATAAGCACCATTAGAATTTTTTTTTTTGCAATGCTGAAACAATTTTTTAGAAATTTACTTTAAAATATTTCAGAAAAAAGTATGTACAAAGTAAAGAAAGGCTATTAATCATACTGTTGTATACACAAATAATAGATACATGCTTTTATCAAAACAAAGTACATCACATAATATCAATTCAAAGTATTTAGCCAATGGCTTAAATTCTTATCTTGCTGTCAGACTACAGTTTTGTTGTCCTGCTCCTCCTGAAACAAGCACAAAATGATACATTTGAGAAATTCAGTTTGAATACTAAAACATGTATTCTATAAACATGATGCAGATACTTCAGAGACAATTAAAACTGGTAAACTTCTTCTCTAGAACTCATTATCTCTAATTGTTTATGCCTCTAGCCCCCCCTTTATTCTCTCCCTTTCTCTCTCTTTCGCTTTTAAAAACCTCTATTTATGGAAATAATCGTTACTTAAATTTCACACTTTATACTTCATCAAAGCTAAAGTAAAACAACAACAACAAAAAAAAGAATATTAGCCTGTAATCAAAAACACAGAAAAACTTTTAGAAACTTTCTCGTTCTAGTCTATCACCCATAGGATGTAAAACATATCATTTACATAAAAGAAATGTCAGCTGAAACAAACTTTTTCAAAATGTGAGGCAACCAGAGTGAATTAGGCACAAACTGCTCAGGCTAATTTTGAGTCAAGCCCAAAGATGTAGTAATTAATTTTATAGTATTCATGGCATTTTTTGTCTCCATAATGGAATAACTGAAGTCATAGGAAACCTAGAGCTATATCTTTTTTCTACACCTGCAAGAGCATAGATAACCGTTTTAACAAAATGTTAATAACTCAATAAGTGAAAATTTCGGCTTGTGCCTGTTTTGCCTTGGTCATCTCAGGAATTTTTTTTAAAGTCTTTAACCATCTCATACTTCTGCCCGTAATTTTTCTAAATATATTTCTAAGCCTAGATCTACATGTGCGGTTGTAACTTCTGGATCACTGCAAAAATCGCTAAAAGAGTTAAACTTAGCTTCTCTTGGAAATTCAACCTACTATAATCAACTTCCGGGGTCAAACTATTTCATAGTTTTATTTGTACATCGTCTTTCTCCCCTTCTTAGTTATGACTATACATCGTAAGCTGGCAGCGTCCAACATGGGATTACGAATTCAAGATTTCCTTTTACTAAATTACAACCCAAAGCATCCCCAGTGAC
>BMAT01005840.1:44653-63265 GCA_019649035.1 Elysia marginata | reverse complement strand
ATAAGGTAATGCATCATCCTAGGGACATGCCCCAAAATCTGGTCATTTTGAAGCTAAATCATGAAGAATTTTTTATCATTGTTTTTTTAGTTGCTTTTTTTTTTGCTATAAACGTAGATAAAAAGTATTGACCTAGATAAGGCTCAGAGGGATCCACTGTGGAGAGGTATTTTTGCCGACATGCAAGAGAGCTCTGATGTCTTGTCTCATTCAGCCAAGAGCCAAAAAAATCTTTCTACATCTCAGCTGCTCTAGTTAATAATGAAGTAGAACTAATCTATATTCAGTTGTTTCAAATCCACACACAGATATAAACTAAGATCCTGCTATAGAATCTAGATCTAGATGTATGTTACCACGATTGATAAATCTTGCAGTAAAAATTTACGGTTTAGTGCCAAAAGAGGTGGGAGAGGCAGACACGGACAGACATGTACCAACAGAGATGCATAGGCAGAGCGAGAGACAGGGTTGTAATTGGCTGATGAAATAAAAACCCTAAAATGATGTGAGACTCTTAGTGCTTTAAAAACAATAGAACTAGAGTAACAAAGAGCAAGGGCAACTCTCCAGGAGGCTTATGGGAGCAGAAGTTGTGCTCTTAATCTAGTTTATTAATGCTGCAAAAGGTATTTACAAGCAGGTGTTAAATTACAGGTTCATTTTTTTCTCAATAAGATGAGAAAAAAAAAATTGAGGGAAAAAAGCTGAAATCAGCTTAAATCTGAAAGTTTCACATCCCTGGTGAGAGAATGAGAGATAGATAGATAGAGAGAGAGATGTAGCATATTGAGAGCAGCAAACCTGTTAGCATAAGCATAGCATCTATTTTACCTGCGCAGAGTGTGATCCCCGGGGTTTTCTGTTTAGAGGCACCGACACCAAACTAGAACCTTTCACCAATGTTTCATCTCTATTTGGCATAGACAAGACATTTTCTTCAGACTGAAAAATTAGGAATATGTGAACAAGTCATAAAACCTTGTACACAAACACCCTCAATTGTAGGGAGAAAACATAAGATCAGGCACAATAAAAGACACAAGAAGATGAACCAGGTTTGAACACATCAAATATGTCTATATTTCATTCTGCATCTGCCTCTTTCTCACACACACATACTTGCTCATTCTCATGTAAAATGGTTGGTCCATATGACAACTATTAAGACTTTTGCAAAACTTTTCGAAGGTGAAAAAATGTTAATGAAATATATAATATTTCAATAAAAATCTTGCAGTTGTGATGTATGTAACAAGCTTAGACAAAAATGCAGTTCCGATAATGAACAACATGACTTGCTTAATTATTATACAGTGCAACTTGTGTTTAAAAATTTTAACTTAGCATAACACTGGTATTGAACAAACTATTTCATCCGTTTTTTTTTTTAAACACTTTGTCAAATGATATTACTCCACACCCACCTCAGTTTCATTGTACCATCTTACAGCTTCTCTAAATTGAAAGAAGAGATTAGAGAAAAACAAAGATAAGCGCAGGCCCATGGTACAGACCACTACAACTCTCATGATTTAGAGAAGCATGGAAGATGCAAATTGAGATTCTAAGCCAGTCTAGCATCTCCCTTTCATTAACTGAACGACCCAAAATTTTGTAGCATTACCTGTATAATTTGTAGTTCTCTGGGTTTCCTAGACAGTGGCTTTGGTGTATATCCTTCAGTCAAACCTTTGTCTACGGGTACTTTACGAGGTGTGAACAACAGAGGAGTGCCAGCATTTTTGCAAACAGCTGCTTCAGTCTGTAAAATGCAAAAGCCACAATAAATAAAATTAAAAACAGACATTACAGGCACTGCTTTCAGAGAGAATGTCTCGCAACCAGTATGAATGAGTCAGAGGTTGTAATCTTTAACTTGAGAAGACACCATTTAAAGTAGATTTACTCCTTTTTACGGTATACTTGATATCAATTGAAGTTTTAATATCTTCTTACTAAATTGTGGATAATTTCATGCAATTTCCAACACTTGGAACCTTACAGAAAAATGCACTCTTCAAAAGATCAACATCTTGTAATATCAAAACCTTGACAGCCGACTCATTTGCACTGATTCTGAGGGATACATTCTTCCTTTAAATCACCTTGTATAAATACAAGTAAGCAGGCATAATGAAAGTGAAAGCTGAAGAACTTAAAATAATATGCAGTATATAGGAGATAGTCATTTACTTCTTTGAGCTTTAGAATTTATCTTCAAGTTTACAGTTAGGGTAGAATTTATGACGGAAGTATTTAAAGAAACTTTTCTCACAGCAAAATCTATAAACAAAAAGTAAAAAAAATGTTTAAGAAAACTAATATTCATATTATAACACCAAAGAGTCAAGAATTTTTTTTTTCATGAGAAGATCTTTAGTCTCAAGCAAATACCATGAAAGTGTCCCAACTTTGGGTTAAAATTCTAAAGGGTGATTAAAGTTATAAACAAGTTGTGAACTTATAGGGAGGATAACAAAACTTGACTCACGTCCAACTCCATAATATCAGATTCATCTGATGATGAAGGTCTGCAATCACTTGCATTAAAAGCAACCTTTCTTCGCTTCCTTTCAGAGTTGACCATTCTGAGAATGCTTCTTGAGGGAGTTTTCGGTACTGTACTAATCTTTGGTGTCACTGGTTGTGAGATGTGGGAAACTCCCTGCTTCTGGGGTGTAACTTCCACTGCAGGTGGTGACTGATGAAACCAAAAACATGCAAAATCATACTTCGAAAATTCTAAGTAATTAAACTTATTTCTATTTTTTTCCTTTAATTTCTTAACCAGTCAGAATGAGTCAGATACGGTGCTGCAATTTTCACATTCATTTCAAAGGCAATTGCTATTTTTTGAACAATGCGGTTTAGAACCTCAAAAATAAAAAAACAGATAACTCATATTCAGGATTACCTAAGCCTTATTTCATACAGTTACAATGGAAAACTCTTGACTTACCCTTTAAGTACTATGAGTTTGTTGTATTTAAAGAATTAAAGACCAATATGATCAAATAACAAAATTTTCAATTTGTAAAAATAATAATTGGTACAATATCATTATTTCCCGCTTAGCCAGGATTTTCCTTGGCCCCATATAATAATCAGATTTAAATATTCAGAAGGTTCCCACAGTATCCTAAATCATGATATAAATTTTTTTTTTAAATTTTATTTTCTAAGATGATGTCATTTACATCCCAATGACAAGCAAAAGTAATTAAAAAACAACAACAACAAACTGCAAGACTTGTAATTTGATGTTTTGACACTTGTAAAAACTCTTAAGTGATGTACATCTCTCTACAACTCACAACTAGAATCTGGTTCGGCTGACACAAGAGTAAAAGACAAAATTATATGATAATCGCCCGTATTAAAAGCAAGAAAGGACAACATACTGCATTCCTCAGGAGAGGAGTACAATTTTCTTGTGGTTTATGAACTGCCTGTAACTTTAAATCGCTGATTTGATTTTCCTGAAAATACAATAAGAAAAACAAAAAGATTTCCTAAACTTACAGAATCATAGAAAATAAGTTCTTCAAGACAAAACAAGAATTGGGGAAAAAAACCCACAAGGATATGTTAAAAAAGAAACATTTCTCAAATTATTCCCAGTGATTTACCAACAAAGACATCATTACTATCATAGTAATTGATATTCGAAATCAAATATGCAACAAATTTAATTACTTCACTTGAGATATAATTAAATGTACCAAATCAAAGACTAGTCAGCTTTGTGTTGCATGTCAAAAACTTCAATGACTACCTATTTACTTTCTTTTGATGAAGCCGTAGTGATAAGGATATAAAAAACACAATCATGAGTTGCAGTTGAAATCCATGGTTAAATAAGCTAGGAAGATGCAAGCACAGAAAATTATTTATACCTACAATTTTCCAATAAATTAAGTTAAGGATATTACCAAGAGGACAACTTGTTTTTTCAGCAAGTCTTTTTCAGATAAAAGTGTAGTGACTTCTTCCATCACTTTTTCCTTGGTAAAAGAAAAACAATTTTTTATGGATGAGCATTTAAAAGCATATCTCAATATACACAAAAAGTTATAAGGCTCCGAGTTTTTGTAATAAAGCTTTCAGACATAGATAAATAGATAAAATGCAATGCATTGGAATATGGAAAAAATAAAGAGATATGATAAGCCTAAAAAAGAAAAGCAAGACAAAGACAAAGAGGAGGAGTGGAAATCAGAAGAAGTGACAGGGTAGGCAAAAAGCTCTGTTGTCTAGTGCTTATGAAATTCAAATACATTATGCACATTCACAACAGTTAAAAAGTCCATTTTGTTATCTTAAGTTTCTGAAAGAAGAAAAACTATCCAAAAAAATAGTTCCTCATTTACCTTTTCCCTTTCACTAGAGGTGACTTGGTTTTTCAAAGAATCATTTAGGCAACTCCATTCAAATTTTTCCTCGCCATGTTTCTACAGGAGACAAAAGAAAACTATGTAAATGAAAAATGTAAATATGTCCTGCCGCAGATGAGTCTGAATAGTAGGAGTTACTGACAAATCCCATAAAACAATACAGTTATAAAAGCTTTACAGAGACTACTCAAAATAATAAAACAAATTATAACATCTCTCTTAGCTCTCCACTTAACCATTTTCCATATTAATTTTAAAGCATGTTATATATACACCCCAAATATATACAAAACCAACCATAGATGATCAATATTTACAAAGAAAAAAGTGGAAGACGCCATTCTTACAAATGAAAGACTTGGGTTGTGGTAAGCACAACCTAGGAAAACTAATGCTTGGTTTTGATTTGTGACTGTAATAGAAAAGCTTTTAAAATCTAAGGAACGAGAGTTTACCATAGCCTCAGCCTTTTGTTTGTCTATAAGAATTCTTAGTTCTTCAATTTTCAAATCCTTGTCTGAGATTAACTTTTCGTTGTTTTGTTTGTAGCTTTCTAAAGTTGACATCATTTCTGCCAACTGGCAGTCAGTAAGTGCCTGAGCCTTTTCTTTTTCCTTTTCAGCATTCATTTGCATTTCTTTTGCCTGGGGAAAAAGAGGAAAGCAAAAATGACAAGGTTTATGGTAAAATACAATTAAAACCATAATGATTCGTTTTCAATTTCCAATTTTTGATAACACCCCTCAATCATTCACCAGGCAAAACTTTACCTTCTATTCTCAAATCCTAACAAAACATACTGCTTTTTTATCTTTGTTTTGATATCTCTGCATATATATATCGTAACAAAAAAAAACTCATTTGTTATGAAGAAATGGAAATGCTGTAACTACAATTTTTTTTAATAATTCAAAGCTTCAACATGTTTTTGAATGGTTCTGATTTGGGGTACATTATTCATTTCATAAATGATTAAATAGGAAACCGTTAAGTCTTGGTATATACTGCAATAGAATCTTTAAAAAAATATGTATACAAACACAAAAAAAAACCCAACTAAAATACAAAAATCACCTTTTCCATAGCAATCCTTGCTTCTTTCTGTTCTGTTTCACATTGCAATTTCAGATTTTTCATCTCTTCCCGGTAACTTTGCAAGGATGCCTGAGATTCTGATTTTGCTTCTCTGAGGGCAGCCATTTCTGTTTGAACAGCTAAAAGCTCATCCGATTGCAGCTGCAAAGCCTTTCCTTCTTTTTCCAGCTTGGACTTCAAAGATCTGACCTGCAATGTTGTAAAATATTCGGCATTTAGGGCTGCATTGGATAATCTTCAGATTTTAAGGAATGCAGATAGTATATTTTTCAACAAGACATTGCCTTCAAGCTGCGTTGGTCTCTACTATAAAGTTATGCTTGTTAAGATCTCAGAGTCCAAGGTATTTTAAACTAAAGTATGTTGGAAACTAGCTGCGTAAAATAATTATTAACGTTTTTAAACCAATGTAGCCCTATACCTCCACCCCCCTCAAGGTATCCTCCATTGAAAGATCAACAAACATGTTTAGTTCAAGATTCTTTGACTAAAAGGCAACATTGAGGAAGTGCAAGGTCTTACCAAAAATGACATGGAAGTTATATGAGATACCCATTTTGTAGATTGAGATAATAATTAGTTGGTTATTTCAGGTAAAAAAAAGGGTTGAATGAGGGACCCACATGAAAAAAAAACCAAAGTAGTGCAGCATTTGTTTTGCAGTACTCTTAAAAATGAAAGTTACGGATGATAATGTGTGAGGTAACCCAGGACGAATCAGGCACAAGTAGCTCAAACAAATTTTGAGTTAAAGCCCTTTAAATAAAATCATTTGCTATACATTAAATGATGTTTATCATCTTCAGAATCAAATTACCTAAGACATAGATAAACTAGTGTTCTAATTTTTTTTTTCAACCTTTACAAATGCTTATCATAAAGTTTGAATGTTTGTAACTAACTCATGATGTAAAAATTCTGACTTGTGACTGATTTACACAGGTTGCCACAAACATATGTCTTGCAACCAGTGCAAATGAGTCAGATTTTACAATTTTCACATTACAAGACGTTGATATTTTGAACAATACATTTTTCTTAGCGTCTAAATTTTGAAAATTGTATGAAATTATCAAAATTTTGTGAGAAGGTATTAAAACATAATTTTTTATTTTAACTAGAAAAAAGAGGCTCAAAACTTTTCCTTTTAAAGAGTACTTTCTGAAATTAAAGTTTTTGACATCCAACTCAGTTGTCCGTGTTGTTGCAAGACGTTTGGAATAAGTATAATCTATTATAAAAAATAGTGCAAGGGAAAACAATTATTTCATTTTAGAGCTATATTTTTCGCCAAACGCTGCAGATTCCGAGAACGGTTAACCTAAGCCAATTTTATGTTTTCTGAAATTTTGTAGTTAATTCATATAGATATCAATTTTCTCATTAATTTAGACTCAGGTCAACTAAAAATAAAAGCACAACTACCACGTCTGGACAATGCAGATTATTGTATAATTTTTTAAACATTTGTTACATTTTTAAAATAATTCCACAGAAAACATCTAATGCTAGACACTTGGTCTGTATTAAGAACTTGTGTGGGTAATATTAGATGTATTTAGTTATCAATCTTGTTAAACTATTTACCCATGTCCCTTAAAATTTATACATTTATAAACAAATGAACAATAGGTAGCTAGAAACCAAACTAACTGCATCTAATAATAATTTTTTTGAAATCTATTTGATGAATTAGTTCAACTTAAAGCAAATAAATAAACACCTCACCTCTTTCTCTAACTCTTTATTGTGTTTTGCTGTGGTAGCTGCTTTTTTCTGTTGAGCTGTTAAACTTTTGCCCTGAGAAAGAAAAAATACACTTAGAAATTATGAAGATTTCATTATATTATTGTTCATGATATTATTGTCACACATACCTTTTTAAAACCAAGCTTACCGATTCCTTTTGCTGTTCAGTCACGTTATCTAGTTGACCTGTGAGTTCTTGAACTTTATGCTCATAATCTTCTACAGTGTTTCTGAAATATGAATAAGTAGAAAGAACATGATAGGAAACAATGACCTAAATTATCAGCTTTAATAAAGTGTCCTATTAAGTAAGTAATATTTTCAAATTTTCATTTCTTATAAAGCCTGATAGTTGTTGGGTATAAACGTTTAATACTGCTTAACCCATTTCAATTTTCTAGCAAAATTCAAACCCCCTAGACACAAGGAAGGAACTGGAAAACAACACTTGGACCAATATTCTCTTTTCAAAACAATGTATGCATGGTGGTTTGTATGATCACTTGAACAAGTTTCAATAATATGAAGGACATGTGTGTCTATCTAGGGATGGCAATAACATCACCACACTGTTTAATGAAACAGAAAAATAATCATCTTCAATTAAGCTTTCTTTCTTGCAACTATATTGCAAAACCATTTAAAAAAAAAACAAAGCCGCGGGCAATCTAAAAACAAAAGATAAATAAGTCACTACTTGCAATACTTGTTAACCTAGTAATATGCATGTCTAGTAACTAGTCCAATGTTGGAATTTTAAAAATGAAATAAAAAAGACCACTTGAATGTGGCTTTGTTTCTCTTTTTCTTTAGAACTTAAATTAATAAATACCTTTTTAGAACACTGCAATATCAAAAAGAGTTAAGAAAAAAATTTTTTAAGTGGGCTTGCCAACAATTTTATGACTTTAAGATTAAAAACCGAAGGGTCATATTATTTCCTTGTGCATGATGTGTAGATGGAGAGGACTGACTTCAGAAATTATTGAAAAAATCAAAAAAAAATATTTTTACCGTAGTTTTTCTATCTCTGTGTCAGACATTGTCAGTTTTTGTTCCAACTTTTCCCGTTCTGCCCTTGAAGCCTTGATATAAAAGCAAAGAAAGTTTATTATTCACAGAAGAAAAAGAAAAAGTGAGTCTTTATCCTATGAGAATGCAATTTCAACAAACATAGAAGCACTTTTTGGAAGCAATTTCTTGTAAGATTTACTCACACATTTCAGCACCATGATTGATTGTTCTATATATGTGAGACAACCAAGCTGATGTAATAGTCTTGACTAATTTTCTTTTATGTTCGCTGCATGTCACAATTTGTATACAGATTGTACATTGAGTGGTGTTTTTGCACATTTATATCGCTGATACTCATTGCCGGCTGTGACAGTGGGCAGCCACACCCAATTCAATTGCATTATTGAACTATCGAATATGGAGAAATGAGTTTAGATCTTGATCTAATATGTTGCATGTATACATTTGAGACAGTGCTCTTAGCCCATGTCTTTTCTTTTTTTTTATTACAAGAGATGATGATAATGAAATTATGGTGATTATGGTGGTGAGAAGAATTTTATTGTCAAACAAGAGCATGTTGCTGCTGCTTCTGATGATGGTGACAAGGATTATGATGATGCTAATGACGATGATAATAAGACTAAAGATGACAATGATGATAATGAAACTATGGTGATGGTGAAAACAAATTATGGACCAAAATGATATTGCAGCTGCAAAAATTTTGCTTTAAGTCAACATCCTGTAAATGTGTGTGTGTGTGTATGTGAGAGAGAGAGAGAGAGAGAGAGAGAGAGAGAGAGAGAGAGAGAGATTATCATTATTATCATTATTAATTAAAGATAGAGTGAAGATGTGTGTTTCTTTCAAACTTCAGAGATATTGGATGATGCATAGGCCCAATTAAAAAAAAACCTTTTTTCTTACAGCCTACCTTTATGATTGATCACTTTTTAGACATCCTTAGTGAATAGAAAATGTTATTTTACAGTGCTCTAAAAAATCAATCCATCTGGCATCTCACAAACTGATTGCGAAAAATGTAATTGTAAGACTGGTTTCAAGCAACAGCTGTTACAAAAAAAGGTGTTACAAATTTTCACTTTACTTTGGATACAGAGCTAACAACCAATACCTCTAAGTCTTTTGACAACAAATCCAAGCTTTCTTTCCTTCGTTGTATAACCTCTGATTTCTCTGTCAGGGACTCCTCAGATTCCTTGATCTCAGCCTCAAGTTGTTTCATTTTTTCCCTGTAAAAGGACAAAATTTTAGAAAAAAACTGAGGAATTTTACGCAAGAAACATTTTACTGAATTTTTTTGTGATACTGGTACCTTCTATGATTTACTAGTATTTAAGTTTAAAATGTTACCTTAATAAGGAAATTTTTGCGATAAAGGAAGGAAGCTTGTGTTTTAAGCCCACATCTTACATTATACCATCTATTTTTGAATCGCATTGTGTTGAGTGTCAGTGGGAAAGAAAAAACTGCTTGTTGAACTTGCTTGGGCCTCCGAAATTGCTTTATCATGATGCATATGTAACTAGTGTTCTTCAAGAAACAAAACAAAATAATTAAAAGTTTTCACCGTCTTTACCTGAAAAATTAAAAAGTGAAAAAAATTTTGTTAAGTTATAAACCTTGACCTATGAAGGTACTCCGGTCTAGCAATATATTGGGCCACCTGATATTTGTACCAAATATCAATAGGCTTTAAACTAAAACAATACATAATAATTGAGCAACCAAATGAGAAAAACTGTTTGACTGGAAAAAAATTTTGAAACCAAAATTTTAAAAATGCTATAAAGTTTCACAAAATTCAACACAACTGTTTAAAAAAAAGCAATAAATAGCTATAACTACAAAAAAAAGCCCTCTATCAAGAGAGCCAAATAAATATTTTAAAAAGTTTTCTAATACTATAGAACACCACCTCAAGCTTTTACATGTATGTAAATTCTAGCAAATTGATGCATTGTAGACTAGGAATTACAAATGCATATTGCATATTTTTTACTAACAATTTTTGAAAACCTATATTTGATCTAAATCTTATAGACATGAAACCAAAGACAGTCACAATGTCTTACATAGACATTCATATATGTCTTACATAGACATTCATATGCCTGAATATGCTGTGAGCTTTCATTGCTACCTAGCCCATATATTTTTCCCTGAAACTCTCAAAGATTGGATTTTCATATCGGTTGATGCTCATATTCAAAACCTGATGCCAAGTTGTTCTGCATATATCTGATGATTTAATTTCTTGAAATGAAAGAATACTAGATGGAATAGGTTGAATTTAATGGGCAACACAAAAAGAATGCTATAAAAAAAGGGAAACAAGCAATTGCAAAACTAAATTTTTGAGGACCTTTCTGAATTCGCTGTTTGTTCCAATATTTCCTTTTGGCCCTGAAGTTTCAATATTTCAGCATCTTTCTTTGACAGAATGGTTTCCATTGACTCTACTTTAGTCTGCAAGATTTATCAGGAAAACAATTTTAAGTAACAATTTACAAAATTGAAAAGGTAATTTCTTGGGTAAGGAATGATCAGTAATGTGTCTTGCATTATGTCCAAATGAGTTGTAAGTCAAATGGCTTAGTTTTGAAATATAGGCTTTTAAAGTAAAGTTTAATGGGTTTTCAGAAGTAAAAAAATTTTGATGTTAGATATTGAAGCTACAATCATTCTAAACAGTTTTCATACCAAATTTATGTTAAAACTTTGTTTTATTGTGAGATAGGCTCCTTAAGTTCTTAATTTAATAGTAATTATATTATTAAAATTTGGTAAATTAATTGTTATAATTATATACTTCTAATAAGCCTATCATCTTAGTATTAAGTTGTACTCAGAGACACTACAAGACCGTGAGTCATCAGGTTATGGGGGATGGTTGGAAAAACCATAATGGAAACTCCGCCATTCTCAGATTCGAGCACGGAAATGACGA
This sequence comes from Elysia marginata, assembly GCA_019649035.1. Lineage (NCBI taxonomy): Eukaryota > Metazoa > Mollusca > Gastropoda > Plakobranchidae > Elysia > Elysia marginata. Next base: position 52,033 of record BMAT01005840.1, on the reverse strand, counting down.
CAAACATGGGAATTGCCCACTGAATCAGGGCACCCACTCACTATCATACCCTAAATTTAGAAAATGATTCAACTGATTTCTCTTTGTCTTGTATAAAACAATAAAAATACCAAACTCCCTAGCTAAGACCACATTGACCATCCAACCTGCCATTTACACTACTGTATTAGTGTATTAGTTCTATCACGAACTCTGGCTGGCGGTAAGTTGAATTGAACTATGCGCCATACTTTACCTCTATGGTAGTTAGTATTATAAGCTAGGACTTAAGTTGTTCCTATTAATATTCTGGTGCCTTAACTTCATTCAATATTACATTATTATTCATTAAAATATAAAACGCTTCATGAAAAACTCACACAGCCGTACTATTGAATACATCCATTCAACTATCTAAAGCCTTATCCTTAATAAATGTTGTCCCAGCATTGAAGTTCTTGTAATATTATTCTCCTGTTTCTCTGAGAGATCCCAATTACATATGATCAATTTTGATGTTGAATTTGAAGGCGGATTCTGATAAAGAGTTAATCTGGTTCCTAAGTCTTGCAGAAGCTGTGTTACTACTAATAATGCAGGCTTAAAGATAAATTGACTTGTGCTATGAAATCAGTAAATTCCCTAAAGAGAATTAACTAAGACTTACCTGTCAATGTTCTCAGTTGAAGTCTATCTTAGCTATGTACCACTATCCAATGATTGTTGAGTTTTGATAGTATTCTTGCTTGTTTCTGATGTATATCTAATGTCAACTGTTGCACTGTCTTTTGTGGTGTAAATACTTCTACCATCTGTCAATCGTTATGTTACCATCATCTGTGTCGTTGAATTATAGATGTGCCAGGCTCATACTTGTGTTTATTTGTTTTATCTTGCAGGAGCCTTTTAGAGCCTGCAGTAGCTCAATATAACTTGTTGTAACGTGTTCCAGCTAATGGAGCATTCTGTACCCATTTCATGTATATAAACTATAATACATGTATGACCATCAAAAGACTTGAGGATCACTGGAATAATAGAGAGCAAGACAAGTGGAGCAAATAGAAAGAAAAGGCAACAGAACCCCTCTACCAACTGATAACACATAACATTACCAGGCATGCAAAGGGCAAAATTAGATTATATGTTTAATTATGGCTTGTATTGTTGCTAAGGTCTCAACACCTTTATAATTGTCTAAACTTTAAATGCTATTTACTCCCTTTTCTACAGTTTTGCAAGACCCAACCTTGCCAACTTTAAACGGCTATAACTTCATACAGAAGCATGGTAGAACTTTTCTGTTTTGTTGTATTTAAAAGCAGAGAAAGTAAGTTTATCTGTGATGTCAATATCTGACTACTTTCCAATTTTGAGTTATTTGAATGGTTGCAAGACATACTTGGTCATTTGTGATACATATCTACCTAGAATTAATTTGAAAACTACAAATTGCGTTTCTTGAAGCTGATCAAGTAAGATCATCAATGACAATGAGGACACAAAGTGCCTTACAATGGAATATGGCATCTGATAGAACCCCCTCCATCTTCTTGAAACCCATAATGAAATCCACCATACTGACTGTTCTGACAAATCAAGATGATGGTGAAAAAAATTGAATCACTCAATGCACTTAATGATAAAAAGTAGTGAATGTTCATGCTTAGAATTGTGGCTTTCAAGAATCCATTGGAATTATTATTTTAAACATTTCCAAAAGGATTCTTTTATCATTTTTGAGTAGCAAAAAGAATTGTAGGATTGATGTAACCTTCAAGTCTGCTTGGACAGCATCTAAGTATTTTTTTTTATTAGAGCAACTATTTAAACCTGATAAAAACTGTTTTGTTACCTGCAAGTCGTTAAGGTCCATTTGGAGTGACGCAGTTTGATCTTCATTTTCACTTCTAATAACTTCCAAAGCTGCAACCTTCTCTTGCAAGGCATCATATTCACCCTGACCAAAAGAAAATTTAATTTTTGTAAGCCTAAATCTAAGTTCATGTGTAATCTAAAACTAATCTGAGGCAAAAAAGCAATAACATTTAATGTTTGACAAGTGATCAACAGATATGAGTTTACACTTCAACTTATACTCTTTAAACTTGTTTCCTCTGCTGTCTGAATACTATAATTTTTTTAAAATATTGATTGACCAACATAACATTCTTCTCCTAAGTATCTTAAAAAATTTACAAAACTGTCCATTTACTCCCAAAATGACAAAAGTAATAAATGAAGAAAGAGTACCTGTACTTGTGCCCTTAAAAGACTTTCTCTGTCTAGTTTCTTGTTCAGTACGGAGATTTCACCATTAAGATTATGAATTTCTTCCTTGTTTTCATCTTTTTCAGCTACAAGATTGCTCTGAATAAAATAAGATTGAAAACCAAAAAAAAATTAAAAAACCAAGAAAAAAAAAGAACCATAAAATTCAAGTAAGGGGAACACCTACAATCTAAGGCATATAGTACAATCAAATAACTCAATTTACGGATCCAGAATTAAGCAGTATACCTCAGCAAAAAATAAAGCATTTATACATAACATAATTTTACTAAAAAAAACACATAGAGAGTTCACAAGAGGGTTAAATCAGTTGAGCATCTAAACAAAGTAACACTATTCAATAACTAAGAAAAAAAATTTAGTCTAACAACTTTAAGAGTATCAACTGTCAAAACGGGAATGCAACAACTATGAGAGGCCACAGCAGATAATTGATAATTTATTCTGTTAACTTTTTGGTGAATTTGATAGCAGGATATCCCATAGTAATGTTATTGAAAGCTTTATCAATATCAACATCTGTAGAAATAGTGTCTATATTAACAACCCCTACACCTATTAAAGATTAAAAAGTTAGAAAAGAAGGGAGAAATATACTCAACAAACTTAACAAAAACCTCTTAGTATATTACTTACAATTTGAAATTTTAGCATGTCCTCACTTATCTCTGCATCTTTCTTCTCCATTAGCAGAGCATCTGCCAAAGAGCAATAATTTAGAGAATAAATATGGGAAAATTTTGAATTGTATTACAATCATACTCTTCATTTTTAAAAAAAAAATTTTTTTCACTTCAAATAACAGAGATATTAGAAGTTTGTCATTTTGATTTCACTCTTCTTAAGCGTTATTTATTTTTATAGCTTTTGCATACACGTCAACTTGCCTAATTGTTAAATTTATTTATCTCATGCTTATTAATAAAAAAATGTATTCTTTCCCAAAACAATATTTCTCATCAGTTGAGTTGTGGCCTGGAGAAAATAGTTTTTGAAATGAAAATTTAAACTATTCCAACTCTGTCACCTTACAAGCCTGCCAGCTAGAGAGTAAGAACTTGAAATGCTTAAGCATTAATCAAGACTTTGCGCTGCAACATTAGCATCACAATGGAAAACACTTTCATTTCCTATTATTTCTTCACGCAATGCAAATGCATTTTGTAACCATAATAGACAAACATAAAGATAAAGATGTTACCTTTAGCTGATTTCAGGTTTTCAAGAGCATTGTTTGCTTCATCAAGCTGTTGTTTACAAATAGAGAGCCTTAGGAAAGAAGTTGGAAAATATTAGCAGTAAAGGGAAAAAGCTTAAATTTTCGTAATGGGTAGCACAACAGTTAAAAATCTAGGGGTTACAAATGAAAGAATTATGGTTGTAGAAATATGACAAGCTAGCAGAGAGAGTAGGCTTGTATCTGTTATAACAAATTTCATTAGTGCATAGGTGCACTATTAGTGCTTCATTCTTGTCATTTGTGTGATATCTTAAGATCCTAAATTAAAAAGTCAACCCCCCCATACCCATAACTTGACACCAAGAAGGGGTCTCTTCTCACCCCAGTCTGAATAATTACTTGAAGTGATGATCAAGGTTAAATAGTCTTAATGAACAGAGCACTATTTACTTTTCTTGCTCCTCCTCAAGATCAGTTTTTGCCATTTTGGCATCTTCTCGGGCAAGCTGAAGTTGGCACTCTAAATCACTGGCGTTTTCAGTCATTTTTAAAGTGAGATCATCCTTGCTTGCTTGAAGGTTGCCAAAGTCTATCTCAAGTATCTGTATCTTCTTCTCTAGACAGCCCTTTTCATCCTATTAGAAGTTAAAGAAAATTGGAGTCTATTTTACAAACTCTTGAGAACAGTGCTATATGTATTACTTATTTCCTAAAGTCTCTTAAAGGGTACTAAAACTGAAGATAAGCTAAGGACACACAGATCTAGTTGATGTTAAGGGCTAAAAGTTTTGTTACAAAACAAAGTGCTTGTTAACATTATTAAAGTCCCATCAGATCATGGACAAACGTTGATATCTAAAAAAAATGGGACTGAACATAAGTTTCATTAAAACAAAAAAATGTATTTAGGCTCTGACCTCATCCACCATACCTCTTTATTTGATAAACTTGAAGCTAAAAACTCAAGCCATTATTAAAACTTTAAAAAACAATCTCTGAAAACATGACTCCATATTCACCTTTAAAAACTCTTTTTACATGTTTAAATAACCATTTTAATAGAGAACGCCTACCTGGACTTTGGCTATTCTTAAGGCAGAATCTTTCAGTTCTGCTTCTCTATTTTCCAAATCTTTTGATAAACAAGAAACACTTTTCTGAAGCTCATCTACAGGAAGAAAAAAGTATTTAAATATTAAAGAATAATAGATAACAAATGAAGAACAAAGATAAAGAATAAAAATGTACGAGGAGAAAAAGAAAAAGTTGAGGTATGTGTGTGTAAGAAAGAATAAGAGATACATAGACAGGTAGATAAATAGACAGACAAAGAAAGACGGAGAGACAGGGAGGGAGAGAAAGAGAGAGAGAGAGAGTAATAATAACGGATACATTTTTCAAACTAATAATTAGAAATATAATAAGGGCAAAGATCAAAAACGCATTTAATCAAGTATGGAACTGAACGCATGGGGCAACCCTTACCCTATTTTAATTTATGAATAATGGTTGAATTTCAGGAAAAAATATGTACAATTATTCGTTCCAACATTAAAAGCGATAAATTTGTCTTTTAGGTGGCGTATATGACAAAATCTTTACAAAATACTTAACCAGGGCCTAAAAGTACATGAAAAATAATAAGTATAACCTAAAGAGATTCTAATGAGAATCTTTGCAAAATATCTTACCTGTGGATTGCTCTAAACATTCTACTTTTTGCATCTTGGTCTGTAACATCGTTTCTAATGTCTCAATCTCTTTGTCTTTCTTCTCTACAGCATCTTTCAGGTTTTGTATCTGTTTAAGAAATTACTTTAACATTATCAAAACCATAACATACAAACAAATAAAAGACAGAGATATAATCAAACTAAAGCTTTCAACAATCAACGCACTGAAAATTGTCTTTCATAAACAGCTGCTGTCCTTGTGACTTCCTCTAAAATATCTTTAATATGAAATATCCGCACACAACTTAGATATTGGTTAATAACAGGGTTCCTACAGCCACCAGACTATAAATTCCAAGGTTTTTCCAGGAATTTCCATGCCCGAATATCAAAATTCCAGGTCGAAGGCGGCATAATGAAATAATATTCACGGAATAAAAAACTTCATAGACCTTTTGTCATGGTAAGAACTTACATTAAATAATGCCACATTTAGCAAAAAAATTTTTGCTTCACTTTCATTCAGAATATGAATTTATAATTACCAGGACCCAATATATTTTTTTTAATGAACAGTTTTCAAGTCCCGTACTAAACTTTTTTTGTTATATTAAAAATTATACTCTATCCTGCACAATCTGCCGTAAAATAACTTTGTCTACAAAAAATTAAATTCTGATTATAATACAGTGTACCACAGTGAGAAGCTCAAAAGACTCCAAACCCACCCTATACACAGAAAGCTCCAGGAACCCTTAAGACACAGACTAAAGAGATCTAGCTTCAAACATCTGTCTATGTCTCTACACTCTAACAATGATGAGCTCCTCCCAACAAATCCAAATGAAATTGAATTCCTCCAACAATATGAAGACAAAAACCTGCCCGAGGAAGCCACAACTATTCTTGACCTTCCTGGAATAGACCGAAAGGAAAACCATCCCCCACATGAGCTAAAAGCCCTGAATCTGGAAATGATTGAGAAAAACTACGACCCAGAAAAGTAGACTCACGCCTTCACGGATGGCTCATCAGAAGGAGCCTTAAAGAATGATGGAGCAGGGGTAGTAATCAATCACGCAGAGGGACAATGTACATCCAGATCCCTTCCCACTGGAAAAACATCCTTCAAATTTCAGAGCAGAGGCCAAAGCACTCTAGTGTGCCATCTCGATCCTAATAGAAACAGACCCAACTCCATCCAAAGTAGTCATATTCACTGACAGTAGGTCTATACTTCAATCCCTTCAAAAGCCATCAGCTGAGAAGCAGTTCACAGACATCCTAACTAACATCAGAAAAATGTCCACAAAATCATCTGTCTTTTTGCAGTGGATTCCCTCACTGTGGAATATATGACAATGAAAAAGCAAATGAACTGCCAAAGGCAGCAAGCAAAATGGAACAACCTTTTCACCCTGTCACCTACAAAGAAGCAAAAACCATCATCAGAAACAGATTTCATGACACTTGGCAAGCCAGTAATCGGACCTTCTACGACCAAAGATCCCACCTGCAAAATCTTTGAAGGCACCAAAGTAGTCTTCCGCCTTCGCACTGGTCACTGCAGGCTACTAAACCACCTCCATCGCCTCAAAGTGTCTCACACAGATGAATGTCCTTGTGGAAGTAGCATACAGGATGTAGAAAATGCCCAGCAGCACTGCCCCCATTTCCAGACCCTGAGAGCAGAGACATGACCAACGGAACTGAGTTTTACAGCAGAAGCTCTGGGGAAACCTTCAAGATCTCCAGTAAAATGCTGATTTCACTGACAGAACAGATATCATGGTCTGACATCCCGTAAAAAACTGAACACGGAAGAAGCAGAATACAGTGCACAAAATTTGAGCCAAACCCTCGCTGCAATGCAAGTTTGCTTAAAATAATCCAACAGCCAGGTTAAACACAGAATCCTTCTGAATAATGTACCTAGACAGACCTAAGCAACTTCAAACTTCATAGATTAAAAAAAAAAATGCTCAGAATGTCCAAAGTGTGTTGAAAATGGTTTTAAAAAATCATGAAATATCGCTTGCAACTGCTCATTTTTCTCAGCTTCTAAGTATGATTACTAGAAATTTATTCCATTCTCTGAATAATCATTTTGTGATTTTTAAATAGTAAGAGAAAAACAAAAAACTCTTCTGGTGTTTTCCAAACTGTATTTTCTGACATCATTTGGACTTATTACAAGACATACATATGAATAATAATAATAATAATAATAATAACGGCTTTTTATATAGCGCCTAT
>BMAT01005836.1:74377-85908 GCA_019649035.1 Elysia marginata | reverse complement strand
GAGCCATTCTTACGCAACGTGGCAAAACGGAAATTGTGATGTTCAACTATTTGTAGCAGAATGTAACAGAAGTTGTATTTAAATAGTGTTAAAATTTTCAAAAATTTTAAGAAATAAGTTGGAAAAACATATTGAGCATTAAAAATAACAAACTAGCACATGTAAAAAAATAACATAACCTTAATTTTTTGTCGCCTTTGTATATTTAATAATAACAATTATTTTTCTGCAAGAAAAGAAGAGTTTTAAATCCATTAGAGCGCTGGGTTTAGATAACGCCAAAGAAAAAATAATGATCAAATAAAGTATTTACATCACCGATGGCACAATGGCTGCCTATTATTTAATTCGGGTCCTACTGATTGCTGTCTGGAGTCGTTCAAAGTCGTCCAAAAGGCCGCCTGAAAAGCAGCACTCATTATGGACTCTCATTTTTGCCTGGGACCATTTCTGTAGCCGTTCATTTCTAGACTACGTATTTTAAAAACCTTTTCCTCCGACAGACCGTAACTTTTCATAACCGAAATCCGATAGAAACATAGCAGGAGAACTGAATAATAATAATAATAATAATAATAATAATAATAATAATAATAATAATAATAATAATAATAATGAAGACGTAGCCTCCCTGATAGGGCATTCCAGACTACTTGTGCACATTTCACAAAGGCTCTATTGCCATCTTTTCTTGATAGTTTACACGGAACTCACAACAGAGCTGGATGACCGAATTACTCTATCTATCTATCTATCTATCTATCTATCTATCTATCTATCTATCTATCTATCTATCTAACTATCTATCTATCTATCTATAAAAGTAATTGTGCATTAACACAGTAGTAAAGTGCTCAACATTATTGGAGCATGGACCCAAATGATGTCTACTGAGGAGTGGAGACATCCACGAAACACTGTGTCTAAGCTCATGACATAAGAAGGTAGATCTATAATTAATATCTGTCTATCTATCTATCTATCTATCTATCTCTCTCTCTATCTATTTCTCTATCTATCTCTCTATCTATGTATCTGTTTATCTATCTACCTATCTATCTATCTACTTACGTAAGAATCTAGTGATTGTACAATAGAACAAATTGCTCAACATTTCTTTCGAATATGGAGCTTGAAATGTGTGTAAAGTCTAAATTTGACTTACTTTTGTCATTACAACGTTGTTTCATGGCCCGTTAGGGTCGTCTGACGAGTGGCCCTAACTGGCCACGAAACAACGTTGTAATAACAAAAGTAAGTCAAATCAAGACTCTACACATATCTATCAATATATATTATCTATCTATCTATCTGTCTATCTTTCTGTCTAAGTTTTAAGTTGCTATTGTTTGAAATAAAGTTCTCGACCTACATAAGGAGCTTTTACATACAATACATTACAACCTAAATATCACCAATTAGGTCGTTACATTGGGTTTCATGCCGCTGCTCGGCATTTCTTCGGACCACATTGAGGTTATCGTCCAAAAAAAGCCAAGCAGCTGCATGAAACACAATGTAACGACACAATAGATGAGATTTACGTTATAACGTATTGTAGCTGTCTATGCATCTTTTCTTATGACTTTCTCCCATCTCTTTCTCTTTATTTTTAAGTATCATCATCCTCTATACCACCTTTGTCCTACGCCTACGCTTCACGCATACTGCATTTTTTGCATGGTACATTGTAGAACTATTATTTTTTTTCTTCATTCTTATCAATCTTTATTATGTTATGATCTTCGTTGCCAAAAAGCACTGTTTTCTCCCTTTTAACTCCAGACAGAAAAACATCATGAAGATATCGCCCTTGTGTATAGTACTGGCTTGTGTTTCACTCTCAAACTGCGTTACTGTTCAAACACATTCATTAGACGAGGAGCTCTATTACAAAGACGGTGAGTAAATTTTTGAAAAGTCCTATTACAACGGTTGTAGTCTTTCTTTTTCTGCCTTTGTTGTCTTTCTTCCTCTGTCTATCTGTCTCTGTATGTCTCTCTCTGTCTATCTGTCTTTCTTTCTCTCTCTCTTTCTCTCTTCTCCCCCCCCTCTCTCTCTCTCTCGCTCTGCAAAAAACAACTAAGCATTAGGGAGATTGATTAAAACCAAATATTTCAACAGGACTGAGGTCACGTGGTAAACGATGTCGAGTAAACGTAGTTTCAGTCTTTCCATTGTATTCGATCGCTTGTTTAAGCCAACAGTAATTCATACCTCACTCTTAATAAAATTCAAGGTGTACTTTTATACCATTCCCCCATATGACAACAAAGATTGGTGTGTGTTTGGGGGGGGCGGAGGGGTTGGGGTTTGAAGGAATTTTGACGAAAAGGAAACACATTCTTAATATGATATACATAAGATTTTATAACAAGAAGTATGGATAATTATATGTCTTGCAATCAAAGTAAAACGGAGTCTTAAGTAGAAATTGGAAAGTCGTAAGATACTGGTATCACAGAAATGCTTATTTTCTCTGTCTTGAAATACAACAAACAGAAAACCTCTATTTTGCTTTTGCGTAAAGTTATAGCCGTTTATAGTCGGCAAGTATAGGACTTGTAGAATTTCTGAAAGAGGAAAAAGTAACGTATAAAGTTTAGACAACTATAAGATGTTAAGTCCGTGTTAACTGTAACAATCAAACTTTAAAACAGAAATCATGAAATTTCAACTTGAATTAGGTATAAAAACTGTTCGACAAGGGCCTTCGCATCAATATTTAATTTTTTTTTCAAACTGACTTCTTCTTACCTACTAAACTTTAAAAGCCTATATCTCAAAACTAGGCGGTTCGACTTACGACTCATTTGGATAGAATGCGAGACATATACCTGTCTCTCTTTCTCTCTCTCTCTCTTTCTCTCTCTCTCTCTTTCTTTCTCTCTCTTGCTCTCTCTCTTTCTCTCTCTCTTTCTTTCTCTGTCTCTCTCTCTCACTCTCTCACTCTCTCAGTACTATGGCAGCGTGGCGATGTCGTTAGCGCGTCGAACTCGAGATCTGGAGGTCACGGGTTCGATTCCCGACCATGCCATGTTGCAATTGCCTTGGGAAAGCAATTTACCCTAACTTTCCCCAGTTCACCCACCTGTAAAATGGGTACCCAGCTACAGGCTTCAAATGTACTGGTCTGTAGGGGCATTAGTGGCACTGCTCTTGTGATGACCAGGTCACGCTGGGTAACGAAGACAATTTCCCGAAAGGGATTAATGTAGTGTATAAAATAGGAGACAAGTTTTCGTCGTCACCCGGATTCTGAAAGTAGTACGGTAATCAAGGCGAGTCTACTTCCCTGCAGATTACAAGACTCACCCGTGTAACAGACCTTGTGAAGATCAGGCCCCGCCTAGACTCTGCCGATACAAATGGGTGGTAGAAAACTATTGGTCGCTCTCCAAGGCGTGTCTGGACTGCCCTTTCAACCAATCAGATTGCTTCAGGCCACACTGTGTCTCCACTGATGGCGTCCAGCGGGGCATCGTTTCCGTTAACCGTATGTTACCAGGACCTTCTATAGAGGTAAACATTTACAAATTTGGTCAAATTTTCCATAGCAGGTCTAGTGAAGTAAATATAAAAGTAAAAACTAAAGAGAATTTTTGGTATAGCGCCCAGCAAATCAAATGTATGCTCTTAGCGCTGTACATTAGGTTGTAACTTTACATAACTAGGACCATTAGGTTGTGACTTTACTTAGATATGAGCGAAACGATACCCGACTGGCCTTATCCAACCAACCTACTGCTTAAACTCACAAAGGACCGTTTTAGTTCATAACACGAATCATATTTATTATACAGTTACAATGAACTTTTGATTCATCCCAATCATTTTTTCCATGCAGTTATGCGGAATGGAACAGGATTCCACTGTTCTGAAGTAAAAGTTTCTGGAAAATATTTTAATCAAGCACAATTCGGCCTCTGTATTAATCCGTTATCAGGTGTGTGTAGGAGACGCGATAGAGGTGAAAGTCTACAATGAACTGGTCAGCGCTGAAGGTACCGCCATCCACTGGCACGGACTGCTACAGAAAGGAACTCCCCACATGGATGGAGTGAACCAAATCACGCAGTGCCCCATCCTACCCAGATCTTCTTTCACTTATAGGTAAGTTAAGCTACAACCTAATGGTCGTTTTATCTGACACTTATCGTTTCACTTATAGCTAAGTAAAGTTACAAACTAATGGTCGTTTCACATGACGCATATCAATTCACCTATAGGTAAGTAAAGCAACGGTCGTTTCACACGAAGCGCATCGCTTTACTTATAGGTAAGGAAAGCCACAACCTAATGGTCCTTTCACAAGACACCATAGCAATTCAGATATAGGTAAGTAAAGCTACGACCTAATGGTCGTTTCACATGGTGCGTATCATTTCACATACGGGTAAGTAGGCTAAGGCTGCAACCTAATGACCGTGTATCGCTTATGGAAAATCCCAGACCGTCTCTGCACCGGAGACTAAAAATTCTGTCTATATATGTATATATATCGCCCGCACCAGCACAGAATATTTGAAAAAAGAAAGCAAACAAAAACGGATATCAGCCATTTACTTTTTCAGAGATGACGCGGAGTCTTTCATAAAATATTCGTGTCATGTTAAATGACCTTTGTTCCCCATTATGAAGAAGCCAAACAGCAAAAAGTAAACTAAGCAGGCATTGGGGAAGGGGGGTTATACTGATCTAGCGTACCTTATTTGATTTATCTATATGATCAGAGTAAAGCAAATGCTATTTTGTATAGCCGGCTCCCCTCAATATTATAATGAGAAATATAATGTTTAATCATACAGGTTTGGGATATCTACTTACGATGGAGTGTGGCGCATACATAACGGCTATACAGGCTATATTACTATCCCGTATCGTGATCATTCCCACTCTAAACTATAATACTATCCTGTATCATAATCATTCCCATTCTAGACTATAATACTATCCTGTATCGTAATCATTCCCACTCTAGACTATAATGCTATCCTGTATCGTGATCATTCCCACTCTAGACTATAATACTATCCTGTATCGTAATCATTCCCATTCTGGACTATAATACTATCCTGTATCGTGATCATTCCTGCTCAAAGCTACGAAACTATTCTGTTCCGTGATCATTTCTTCTCAAGCCTATGATACAATTATGTAACGTGATAACTCCCACTTGTGCCCAACAAGCCCATTAGTGAAAACTGTGATGACTAATTTCTATATCTGTACATTTATACAATGTATGTTCCTTATTCAAATACCGATTACCCAAAAGCCAGAAAACGATTCTTATTCATGAGCATCGAATACCTGGCAAGGAACAAAGTAAAACATCTTGCTGTGTAGGTTTTTTCAAAGTCTAATATTTTAAGTTCTTATCAAACACTACTAACTGTCCTCTACCATCTATGTGTTTTAGACACGGCAGAAAGATTTGAGTGTGTTCAACGTCCTCTAAGTCATTTTTTGAAATAATGAGACTTACAGGTCGAAAGGAAAACCAGCTGCTGTAGGTCCAAGCCAATTTGCCGAGCATAAGACTTCATTAATATCGTATGGAAAAGATTAGCTATGAGTTAATCATGGTTAAATATGATTAGAGTCCTCCACCGCTGATGGCAGTCTCATGACTTTACATATTCACCCCAGCAGGCCTATACACCAAAACCAATTGAACTCATATTTCAGAGCATTACAGTATGGCAGCCTGTTAGGCGCTCAAATACTAACATTCCCTAAACTTCAAGCACTGCCTTTAGCCGGGTACCCGTATTACAGATGGGTGGACTGGGGAAAGTGAGGGTAAATTACTTTCCCAAAGGCAATTGCATCATGACATGTTCAGGAATCGAACCCACGACCTCCAGATCTCAAGACCGACACGCTAACCACTCTGCCTCGCTGGTAAGACTCTTTTATAGATGCATGACATGTTTGAACACTGTTGTCTATTTTTCCACTGTCAGATTCAAAGCCCTGGAGCCAGGCACACACTATTGGCACGGGCATGCTGGGATGCATCGAGCAGACGGCCTATTCGGCGCCTTCGTTGTACGTCAACCACCTAGCCGTGAGCCGCACAGGTCACTCTATGACCATGACCTTTCCGAGCACGTCATTCTCGTCAATGATTGGCTGAAAGGGATGACCTTGCCCGGCTATTTGAAACATCACCATAGCGACGAGCTCACTATGCCGAGTCAGATGTTAATTAATGGTAAGTTTAGTTGGTTTTTTTTTTTTAGATGAATGCGATGGTTTAGTCCAATGCCAAACAATTTATGTTTTTACAGTAAATTTGTACAAGAGATTAAATCTACTATTGTCTTGAAAAGTAACTTTAGAGGATATCAAAGGCGTCGAGGTGGTGTTTATTCCAAGTTATAAGGAAATAAAAACACCAAAGAAATAATTAATAGCTATTGATTTTGAATGTTAAAAAGCAAAGAGACCGTAAAAGAAAAAAGTCAAATCTTCAAATTTTACAGCCAAAGGTGCAAATTCGATAAAAAAAAAAACCAACACGAACTGATCTATTTACACTGTGCACCTTTAATCCAAATATTCTAAAACTTAGGTGTCTATAGTTCACTTTCAAAGCTTACTTCTAATTTTGCTGTGGTTTTTTTTTTTAATTCTTATTTTTTGCTTTGATTTTCACCGGCTCTGTGGCCTAGCTGTAAGAGTTCGGGAGGTGTGGGTTCGATCCTCGGCCGAGTCAAACCAAGGACTTTAAAATTGGTCTTAGCAGCTGATCCGCCTAGTGTCTCGCATGTTGGATTTAGTGCTAAGTCTGGTCGGCCCGGTGTCAGAATAATGTGACTGGGTGTGGTGTATGCAAGCGCTCCTTACATCACAGTGTGGTAGCACGCTTTCAATTGTCCCAAGCGCTGTAATTGATATAGCCTTGTAGTTGAAAAAAAGACTTTAAAAATCAAACAACCTAACCTAACCAGCGTTAATTTTCAACAGGCCTTGGAGCATATGAAGAGTTCAAGGACGGAAACAGAAGTGTGTATACACCAAGAGCCTCGTTTACAGTTGAAGGTGGAAAGAGATATCGTTTCCGGGTCATCAGTAACGCAGTCGTTGTGTGTCCGATACAGGTCAGCGTTAAGATGTGTTTACACAAAGACTTTCTCAGTTTTGAAATCAGTTAAGTTTTGTGCGAGTTTCATCATCGGTTAATTTAGGTTTTACCATGGTTTGATTCTTTTTGGACAAAGAATATTGATCATAATTTGTTCTGACTCATATATGATTTGGAAGTGCTCAAAACGGATGTGGATGTCTTCAACACCACCAAAACCATGCACCACCACCATGACCTCGACCAATACCACCACCACCACCACCATCATCATCATCATCATCATCATCATCATCATCATCATCATCATCAATCAAGCAATCATCATCACCATCATCATCATCATTACTATCATCATCATCACCACCACCATCATCATTACCACCATCATCATCATCACCATCGTCATAAACATCATCATCATAGGTATTATCAATCCGTAATTTCACACACGGAAAAGGTGCGATATCATGTTTGTTCTCTTTCGCTGTCTGTCGGATCGGATCCTAAATCTTAGACATTTTGTAACGTTTTCCTTTTTCCCTTTGAGACATTATCCATCATATAGTTTTGTAAAACTCATTTCCTTGTAAACACGAACCAATGAGTTTTTGTCAAATTCAGTTTAGCATAAACTTTACCGCAGAAGTCATTACTACTGCAGTTTTCAAGATTTCGTGTGAGTAATTATTGAGCCGGAAACATCCCAGCTTTTTTTGTCTCAGAATGCGTGGCTTTACGATTAATATGATTTAACTGTAATCGTTGTTTAAATATGCAAATAACCTCTTATTCTACTATTTGAAAACTCACACCAATGCTCATACGCATGCGAGAGATGTGGGTTTTTCTGTTAGGAACTACATAAAAAACAATAACCTAAACTGCTATACAGAACGTGTGTTGTAATCCCCACCCAGATATCAATTGACAACCATACCATGCTGGTTATAGCCTCTGATGGAAGCCCGATCGAGCCATTTCTGGCAGACAGCTTCGACATAGTCAATGGCGAGAGATACGACTTTGTTCTTCACACACACCAAACAGACACGCCTAGGTACGATGAAGATTCATTGTGACTGAATATTGTATGGAAAGAGAACATGAGTACCTGGTTTTTAAGGCAACGGAATTTTAACGCATTAGCTTTATCAAACACACACAAAAAGAAAAAAATATAAAACCAAAAACAAACAGAAAAAAGCGATCACACAATTTTTAGATTAGGTTTTGGAAATCAAAAAATCTAAAGCTGGCTTCAGTAAGTTTAAAATGCAGCTAGCGTCAGCGCTAGAATAAGGGTTGCCATTGAAAAAAAAAAGTAGCTACAAGAATGCAGGTCATAAAGCTGTTGGTAGGCAACGGGAATCGGAATAAAGAGAGGAGGAAAACAACTGCAAAGGGCCATATAAATTAAATACATTGATATAGTCGGATGGCTTGGATACACCATTATAACGAAAGGGTTCATCGCGTCGCATTCTCCTCTAATGGCTTTCAGTATAACAGTCATGTTTATAGGCTTAAATTTTGATAGCAGAGTGAAAGGCTGTTCAAAAGTTTCAGTAAGGCACCGGATCAAGGAAAACACCGCAAATTATCTGCAAAAAGTAATTACTTAAAAAACCGTTCAGGGGATCGCGACTGTTAATTAACTCTGAAAATAAAGTAATGAAGAAACAGATGATGATGATGAGAATAGTTATGATAGTGATGATAATTAAGATAATGGTGATGATGATAATGATGATGATGATGATTATGGTGGTGGTGATGATGATGGTGATGATGATGATGATGATGATGATGATGATGATGATGATGATGATGATGATGATGATGATGATGATGATGATGATGATAGTGATGAAATGGTGATGAAATGATAATAAATAATTTTTTGGCGATGAACGATAACATAAATGATCAAAGTGATAATTCGTAACCTGAACCTCACTCGCCCCTCTCTGTAACCTCACACACGAACACACACACACACCTGTATACTTCCAGAAACTACTGGATCCGAGCGCGGGGTATGGGTCTATGCCAGTTCAAAAAAGCCCACCAGATGGCAGTGCTTCACTATGTCAACGCATCAAATGTTGATCCTCCTGCACCAACCGACTGGGATTCTTCGATCCGTGAAGGCACTGTAAGTTAAAACAGTTTGAGGGTTGAGATTTGTGCTCGTTTATTAGCCTTTATTGGGAGTGAGATTAAAATTCTTGTTGGTACATTCCCTCTTTGAAGCCAACTGCTTGCAGGCACAAACGACAATTTTGTGTTCTATTCTCATTAAGACTAAGACCGCCTCTCTAACGTGATTTGAAAATTTGCTAACGTCTGCTGATATAGGAATAGAAGATCAACCTTTGAATTAAGACTACTTCCTAACAGGTCCATTTTCTGACCTCGCTGGTAATATTGCATATGGGAGTAAGTGACATTTTTCCGACTCCTATATCTTCCAAACATTTTTGATCTTCAAGCCCAAAAATCGGTAGAGTTGTTATAAAAAAAATTTAAAAGTGGTATATTCCATTTTAGAATATTTATATTGTTATAAACACAGTTATAACATCTGTACTTTCTCCAATGGTGGACTAAACTAAGTTGTAATGGTGCTAAATGCATAGACTGTGCAATAACAGCACTATTACCCAAACATTATTTCTCCAAAAAACTTGCGGTCATCCACAGTCTATCCGTCTATCTGTCTTCCCTCCTCTAAGCCGAAATTCTAAAGAGGTTCTTGGAAGGTCTCATAAATTTCACATGTTACAAAAATGATTTGATGTAATAAATAATCCCTAAACTGCTATATAGACTGAGAGGTAAAAAATGCGGTGTTGGCGATGGCTTTTGGCCTACCTAGTAAGTTTGTATAATAAGATGTACCACATATTTGTCTTAACTTTCATTGGTGTGCTGCAAATTGATACTTAATAAACACAACTTTCATTGCAGCTTCTCAACCCATGGAATGGCGCCAGTTCCGAAAACGAATTTGAAATCACGCGCATGCGCGCTGACATGCCCGACACAAACGATGGCGTACTGACGTCAGTTCCGGACAAGACATTCTATTTCGGCATGGACTTCTACAATATCGACAGCTACTGGTTCCATCATCCCGAGTTCTACCCCCTAACCATGGTGGACCAAAGCAAACGCTTCTACCCTACTCAGATGAACAGAATATCTTCAAGACTTCCACCCAGTCCGCCACTGACCCAATATGACGATGTCCCAGCTGTAAGTGACCTCGCAATAGTTATATCTACGTCACGACTTGGGTAACGTTAATCTCTTCCACCGTCCCTTTTGCAAATTGCGCACCCCGTTGTGTGGAACGATAGGCAAAAATATTACGCAGCTTTAGTAAACCGCCCTTAGACAGTTTTTGACACTCAGCTCCGCATCAGTAGATAGATATAGGTCAGAACTATTATCGCAAATCGGTTAGAAATCGCATTTTTTTTCATATTTTACGGTACAGAGAGTTGATATTGCGATTATTTTAATAACCAAAAAGGTTTTGAAAGGTTTCAATTTAAATTGAACCAAATTAATAGCAATCTTGTAAACTCAAAACGATGGAACTATACACTGAACAAAAAAACTGTGATTAGTAACGACATCAACAATAACAACAACTGCAAGCTTGAAACTAATGAAAAATTCTTCGTTCATCTATAGTTACAGGATTTAGTGTTTTTGCAAATTAGAATCTATTCGGATTTCTACATGAATCCGAAGAACTTGGAAAAATAAGTCACGGTCCTCCCAACCTTAATACGACCTTATCAAACCTGACATAACCACAGGTGCTCGTGTCTTAAAATTGTTTTTCTTTTGAATTCTAGTGATACTTTTGTAAAATCATTCAAGCTTGTCATGCGTAAGAAGAAGAGAGTGTAACCACTCCATCTACAGCTATAAAGTTCACCAGTACTCTTGCACAGTTTTTATGTTTGGGTACTTATGTAAAATTTTGCACTATGTATTTTGCGGTTCAAAAGACCCAACACAGCAATGATAATGAGCTAAAGTAAATAAAAAAATTTCTTTCTCGCAAAATTTTTTTTCTTTCTAATATATATGTTACTATTGAGGAGAAACACGCTTATCAAAAATGTAGGTCATTGGCTTCGCCTAGATTTAGAACTAGATTACTCACCTTTTCGCGTATTTTGAAACTCGGATAACAAAACTTATTTTTCTACAAATGTTTCATAAGTACTTGTAGAATTAATTCAACATTGACTTTCACCGCTTAATCCAATAAGGTGCTTTTAGCAAAAAAAACAAACAAACAAACAAACAAAAAAAACCAATAAAAAACACTGTACTATGAAAAAGGCCTTCAAACAACAATGCCCAGATGCCATCAAACAGCAGTGCACTTAAACGATGCGTGTTTCCCCACAAG
>BMAT01005834.1:71091-82757 GCA_019649035.1 Elysia marginata | reverse complement strand
AATTAGATAATGTGTGTTAAGATCTATGTAAACAATAACTCTAACTAATGCTCACATACCCACTTTAACCTCTTATAGACAAAATAAGTATTGCTCAGGAAAAAAAAGAATTTATAAATGAAAGTTCATAATATGAATAAGTTAAACAATGTCCATAAAAATATTACCAATAATGTCCCCTAATGATACTTTGATAGTACAATGGCAATGAATTTATATTTTGCCTGCTAATAGTGCTATCCATAAAAAGAATCCAACTGTGTTTTACATTTATAAAATAAAATGCTCATTCAATCAAAGTAAATTACACCATTTATAGGGCTACAGAAAATTGCAAATTGTAAATTCATATGAACGCTTAAGATAACTGATAATATTAGAACATTACAGCTCTTTGTAAACAAGTTTAAAAAAAGCAAGATTTTATATAGAAGATAAAATTAAAAAGCATGCATGATGTGTGGTTTACTGTTTAACTCTCGGACTGCCTCTTCTATATCTTTCGATCACCAATGATCAATGACGTCATCAGTGAATAAATGAACTATTTGTCATTGAATCAAAGCAGAAATCTATTTCATATGAATAATAAAAGCTAAATATACCCTCATAAATGGTTTAATTTTGTATTGAGTTATAAGACTAAAATAGTCAAAAATGTTGTTTCCTTGTTACCAGCCTGCTGCCATCTTGATTATAGATTTAAAAAAGGTAAAAATCATTATATTGCCCATTTAAAAAAAAAATTCTTAAAAATCAAGAAAGAGATTTTTGAAGTTAAAAAAATTTGATTTGCACCAAAGTGAAGTGGTTTTTTTTTGTTCATAATGAATTTTTTTTTCAATATCTGATTTTATGGTGTGAAAAGTCTATTTTTAGTAACAAAAGTAGATAAAATTGTTTAACATGATGTGATATTTTAAATGAAAGCCCATTCATTTGCCATCAAAACGCTTTATGACACTTAGGACTCTCAACAGTTGCACTTGCTAAAAGCTGCTCTGCAAGAAGTAGACTCTCACATTTATATTTGACTCCTTAAATAGTAGGAAAGGAAAAGAGATAAAGCAAAGCAATATAATCACCAACTTAGTGAGTCAACATGTAGACTTAATCTTTACAAAACTCATCCTACCAGTTTCTGTGATACACTTCCAATACACTTCTCCCCCCGGCCTCTTATTTCACTCTCACTCCAATGTAAATCCTGTCATTGTTGTAGAGGGCTCTGGGTTTGGCTTTAAGGCTGCAGTTAGTTTTTAAAAAATCGGGAAATTATACTTGTTCCTTGATCTTCAATGCCTTGTGGTTCAAGTGTGGCAAGTATGTGGATCCAATGGGTTTTATGGGAAATTACAGAAAAGTCAAAGAACTTCACAAAAATTAAAAAAAATGTAACAAGTGCCTTTCAGAAAAATATTTCATTTTAGCAAAGAAGCCAACTTAGAACAAAAAAAAAGGAAATCTTATGGACATGTATACACAGTAAAAAGTATTTACTTACTAATGCAAAAGAATAGAACCAAATTAATGATGACCTAGACGAGCATGACAGGGGAAGAAAATAGAAACAGTTGCCTGATGAGGCGCCAAGAAACACTGTGTTGCACAAAACAAAACGGCTCTGTGGCCTAGCAGTAAAGACACTGGCTCAGAGATCGGGAGGTACGGGTTCGATCCCGGGCCGAGTCAAATTAGTAGCTGATCCGCCTGGTGTCTGGCATAATGGATTTAGTGCTTAGTCTGCTTGGCCCGGTGTCAGGATAATGTGACTGGGTGTGGTGTATGCAGCGGTCCATACATCACAGTGTGGCAGCATGCTTTCAATTGTCCCAAACGCCGTCTCCGATATAAACTTGTAGTTGAAAAGAGACATTAAAATTCAAACAACCAACCAACCAAGCACGAAACAAAGGTAGGACTAGGCTTCAATGTGTACAAAAGCTCCATGGATACAATCCGAGCACTGTATTTCATGACATAAAAAACCTAGAATTTAATACCTGTCAAAAGCTATCTGAGAAGGTGCTTGGGGATAAAAAAATAAATTTCTAATAATATATGTTTCCTCTTATTCACTGCAGTTTTTTAAATTCAAACGGTCAGACAAACTTGGTGGGTCTTTGCCGAGAATCTGAGCCTAGGTTGTGATCACACCATGATAACAGGCAGTGGCAGGCAATGTTTACCAGTGAAACATGTTTACTCACATTCTGTCAGTGAAGGAGTATGAATGTGCCAGCCAATCCAGTTAGACCTTAAAAGGAATCCAATGCATGGAAAACGTTTCCAGTGTTCAGATTTTTTTTGTAGCTATGCGATGCCTTGCAACCAGTCCAAATGAATCTTAAGTTGAAATCGGAAAATATTTAGTTATTGGTATTACATAAAAGCTTATTTTTTTACCTTCAGATACAAGAGGCAGAAAAGCTCTATCATGCTTCTGTCAAAAATTTATAGCCTTGAAGTTGACAGGGTTAGGACTTGTGAGATTTCAGAATTTTTAGGGGAGAAAATTGCGTTTAAAGTTTAGACAAATATAAAGGCTTAAACAGTAAGGTCCTGAGCAACCAAACCAATTAAATTTAAACACATAAAAGATGAAATTTCAACATGAATACTTTATGAAAACTGTTCAGAAATGGTTTTGGCATCAATATCTAAATAGAAAAAATTGTTTTCTGAACAACCACTAAACTTTTGGAGCCTTTTTCTCAAAACTAAGCTCTTTGACTTCGGACTCATTTGGACAGAATGCAAGACATATTTTTCCTCTAACTAAGCTCTAATTATATGATAGCCACCTTTTATCTAATATTACTTTATTAGGTTGTAAAATTTCACTTAAAATACGGTGGGACCTTGCTAATAGGGAAATACTGATAAATGGTATTTTTTTTTTTTTTTTACTCTAGTTTAAATTTTGAATTCAACCCCAGGCATATAATCTATGATAATAAGCTTTGTTTCTTTGCAAAGTGTAAATTATGTGGGCCATCTTTGTCAGAACTTAAGTTTATGAAAAAAAATTCAGCCCATTGAATTGCTTTATTATATAATCAGGATGGAGCTCATGTAGTAGAGTGCCAAAAATTGTTACTTACAATATGTCCAGGCTATTTGTTTGTGATTTCAGCAAATTATTGGGTAAACAGCAAATCTAACCGGTTGCAATAGGCACCAGTAGCTCTCATAAGCTTGTTTGCTAGGTATGATCTATTAATTTTATATAAGTTGAATTTAAATTCAGATTTTAAATGGTGATTTCTTTTAAAATATCCAATCCTTCTATAGCCATTACACCCATTAGGGTGCTAAACCACACAAACTAAATTTAGACAAACATATTACAGCTTTGAGTCTTAGTACCCTATTAGTAATTATCTTTTACAGCATGGAGTCAGAGCGAGTTTCCAGTCAATTATATATTATTATTTTTATTAAGACAGATCCATTACTGTTATTGTTAATACAAGTGTATTCCAAAGTGTTTTCTTATTGTTTGTGCTTCTTAGGTGGATTATTCTGTTTTGCATTCTGTCAGTTTCCAGGCTAAACATTGTTATTTGACTTAATTTGCTTAGGCTGTGCTTGTGATAAAAGTCAGTGACATCAACATCATGTTTTCTCTTCCATAATGGCTATTTACATTTTAAAGACTACTCATTGATAGTAGCAGTTGTTTAAAAATGTGATCCTCTACTTCGCCAGCTTTTGGATATATTTGATATTTCACAATGTGTGGACTTGCACATGTCTCTCATGGATTACTATGGCATAGCTCGTTTAGGAGCATGAGCCTGAAACAGCTTTTCTGAAGCTTTTGTATGTCTCTTGGTTACGCCTGTTGTAGGTCCAGTAACCAGGAATTATGAGTAGCAAAACAAAAGAGAGGCTTAAAATGAGCCTGAGAATACCTCTGGTTCTACTGGCAATTTCAAGCCATTTTTTACCTGCAAGCCAAGCCTCCAAGTGTTCCAAGGAAGAGGATGTCAGAGTTCAACCTGGAGGAGGTAATGTTTTTTTTTTTGCTTTTTTTTAATGGATAAATTATTTAATATGTTGGAGGTTAGAAGAGAAATTTTTTGTGTACCATTTGTGACAGGTTGAGAATGCAAATAATTGAAAATTTAAACTACAATTACAAACATATTATATGCTCTTTGATCCTAAAAATAATTATGATGCAACTTAGAAACGACTGTTGGAAGACGGTCTCTCTGTCTGTTTGTCTCTCTTTGTCTTGAAACATAACTCCTGGTCAAATAAGAAAGTATAAGTATGATCAAACTTGCGTTTATGGTTGACAACATCAATTGTTTTATGTGACAGAAGGATCACAATATGATATTGATAATATCAGGAATACAAGTTTTCCGATTTTTGCAGGAATTCCGATTTGTAAGCAGTAATTTTAGCCCCTAAAAGCAGGAAATTTGAAAATAATTAACACTAAACAGTAAACTTTTAAAGAAAATCTTCCAAACTTAACTTCTTAAGATGTAAAGAAAATCAAATACTTTTTTGGGTTGTACAGCTGTAAAGGCCCATTTACAGAGTTGTGCCTACCTTTTTTAGTTGATCTAGCAAAGATTCTGTAAGGACAACTATTGGTTATCAAAACCGAGCGGAGCACTGAGAGATGTTTAATTATTCCTGCTTTTTGTGCATAAAGCGCTTGCATCTCTGAAATATAATAAAATCTGATATGAAACCACAGCCGTATTATAAATGCTCTTGAAAAATTCTAACGAAACTTGGCGGCTGACGGTGACACTGTCCAAAATGTCTGAAGATCATTGTTAAAAATAAAATAAACTGAATTTTTATTGTCTGCTACTTTTGTTTAGCAACATTTTTAATCAATGCTTATGGAAATGTAAATATAGCACTTATATCCGTTAAGAAGTGATGTAATGTGTCAGTCTGAACATAGAATTCTCTTAACATCCTGTTAAGACCATTTTTATAAACAGTATGTGAAATGGTTGCTTTCTTTGTTTTGTGTGTGTGTGTGTGTGTCTTGACAGGTGATTTTGTAAAAGGATAGGTTTGAGTTGAATGGATTCTTTGCACTTATTCTTTCATCAAATATTAAGTCGAAGAGTGAGTCTTACTAGAATATATTGTATATAACTAGACTAAGTAGACTTGCATTGCAGTCTATACATGTAATAGTGAAACCCTAAGATGCGACATTGAAGTTGAACAAGCACTAGTTAACTACTTTCTCTTTTTACTAAAATGCTGTTGTGTTTATTGATAAGATAGAGATAGCTCTCTGTTTGAAAGAACAATATACACCCAATCTCATCGATTTTTTTTTACTATCTAATACACATGCAACGTGTGGGCATCAGTTGGTAGAAGTGTTTTGCATCTCTGTGCTTTATTTGCGCTGGATTAAGGCCAGTTTACTAATTTGTTAAACAGATTATAAAGATTATTTACACTTTTACAGATCTGTTTAAAATTCGTTTTCAGATGATTTAAAAGTCCCAAAAGAAGGAAAAATATAGAACTAAGTTTATAAGGGAAGGTCAAGACCTGAATATTTTTTTTTTAGTAACAACCATAAACCTTTTGGATTACCAATTATCCAATAACATAAACGTTTACATTTGCTTACTGTTATTTTACAGCTAGCTCTAATAATCTGCGCGGGTCTATCAAGATGCAGTATCTGCAGTGAAAACCTTCTGGAACATGTAAATTTTATACTGCACTTTGGTTGTGCCCGGCAGTATGTGTCTACCATTCTGATCTATTTTTTTTTACCCTACAATCTCTGTCATCTGTGCAGATGTCTCTCTCTCTCTCTCTCTCTCTCTCTCTCTCTCTCTCTCTCTCTTTCTCTCTCTCTCTCTCTCCCTCTCTCTATCTTCAGGGCTGAGAATCATCAGCTTTTTAAGTTTTAGGCTGATTTCTTAGAAAAGGAAGGGATTGAAGTCCAAATGCCACCAAAAACCCTTATTTTTGTCATTGTTTTAAAAAAATGATAAAGCCCTCGCTTCGAGCCTTTTACAGTGATGATTATTCCTAGATCTCATCCCAACCCTTGCCTGTCTGTGTCTATCACACTCACTTTCTCTCAGTCTCTGAAATATCTCCTTTCTCTTCTCCTAACCCTCTTCTTAATTCTCTATTTCCTCTCCACGTCATATTCTTTGTCTTACTCTAGTATCAAATTTACCGTTTGAAAAAGAAAATAAAGATCTTTCTTCACCAACCCCCTTTCCTGCTTTCCTCTTATTTTTTTTTCTCATTTTCTAGTTTTTCCTAGACATCTATTAGTGGTATACAGTTTTAAAAACACTATTTTGTCTTAAACCTCTACCCCTTCTGTCTGTTTCTTTTTTTTTTTTCGTTCTTTCCTTGGCGTCTTTATCTGGGCGTAGTTATAATAGTCTACAAAAAAAAAAAGAACAATAATTTACATTAGCAAACATCAGCATCAGTTTGCCTATATAAATTTTGTAATTCATTGGGTGCATAAGGAAGCCACATTTAAACGCAGGGTTTTATCCTATAATGTTTAGAACTGTTTCTCGATAGAATTTCTTTCTGATTTTAATTTTTACATAGTCATTACCTTTAGCATTTTGTGTCAGGAATGGTATTATCTTTTTCAATATAATTCATGCGGTATTTAGCACCCCCTCCCCTCAAGTGCGAAATAGTTCGATCCATTTTTTTGCTAGAATCTAATTTTTAAAGTGACGCCCCTCACCTTTTAATGTCCTTAGTTACCAAACAATTTTAATCCGTTCTTAGGAGGACGTTAGAACAATGCCACAATGAATCCAAACATTCACAGAGATGTTAATGGTGCTGTAGCCTTTACTATGCTAGAATCACCGAATGTAACGGGGCGTAACGTTCTCTATCATTCCTTTATTGAATTGAACCTGAACATGTAACAAAATACCATTACAGTTTCTGTGGGGGCGGATGTCGCTTTTAAAACGTACCCACCTCCGGTTAAAAGCAACAGTATTGTTTTTCATAAATAATTTTAAAACTAATTTAGCCTGTTAACATTGCGCTCTTGCTCTTTCCCGTTTCTCATGTAAGTGAGAATCTTCCCGGTCAATCCAGTGTATTGTTACAGAAACACAGTTGATTTCGTATTTATTTAACGCTCGTACACTCGAATTTTCACCTGCTCCTGCGATGAATAATTTTTGGCCTTATTTTTATTTGCTCTATAAACTGGAATACTCCCCCCTCCCGTTCCCATTTCTCCGGACCTTGTCAACTATAGCATGCCATATAATTAGTTTTACACACTCTAAATTACCTTTGGTTTCTCACAATGCTGCTACGGGAGAGACAGGGTTTATATTGACCGACAACTAACTTTAATAATTTTGGTGCCTTTAATTTAAAAGTCTAAATGAATTTTGTTTTAACAGTGCCTCAAACCGTTTAAGTCTAAATAAATTTCAGGTTTTACCCATAGATGTTTTAATTACATGACAAAGCTGGTCATTGTGGTGAGAAAAGCAAGAACTATTGTTCTAGTTGACATCGTTAAAGTTATCCACAAACTATCTAAAAGGTCAGACATAAAACACTTTGAAATGTTGGTAGATGACATACAAAAAAGAGGTGGGTGGGGGTCTGAAGAAGAAGGGGGGCGTTATCAATAACAAATAGTCATTGTCCCATCTGGAAATTTGGGAGAACAGCCTGATCAATTTTCTTCTCCATCGTCCGTGCCAGAAACATGACATTAAGACATGATTAGTGATAACATTGCAGGGCGAAGGTCGGTTACTTATTTGTATGTATTCTTTCCTCAATCCTCCAATTTCAAGCACTGCCTATAGCCAGTACCCATTTTGCAGGTGGTTGGACTGTGAAAAGTGTGGATTAGTTGCTCTCCCAAGGCAATCAGTATACAAGATTACAGTTTGAGACGTGGTTGGGATTTTGGGAACCGGAGAGATCTAGACAGATAACGAGTCGGACGCGCAAATCACGGAGTCACGCTGCGCTGCCCCGTATACATTTATTTTTATTTACTTTTGCTTGCACATATTAATATTTCGATCATGCTTAAGAACTGCATTTTATCCAATTTACATACACACGTCTCGTGATGTGGGCATGTTTCAATTTTGTAGTTAAAATTAGATCGTACGGACTAAGATAGCTCGTCGTAGGTATGGTGATAAATACTTAATAATCAGAGTGTACCATTGTTTTTTTTTTTTTTTTCAAATCAGTCACAAGTGGCCAAGAGATAACACTAAATAAAGATAAACGTGTGAGACATAATGAAGTATGTCATTGTACTGTGCTTGTGACGCGAAACTTTTAACGATAAAGTCGTTTACTAACAGTTTATCGTGCCTTTCAAGGTCGGACAGGTTCAGTGTGATTCAGCAGTAAAATTTGCTATTAAACAAGGATAGATAACGATGTGGCATTTATGGGAAACTTGTTTATTTTGTTTTCTTAACTGAAAACTCTCAGCTAATTTTAAATATTTTCAAGCCTTTGGCGGTCAAACTAGGCTGTAGTCGATCAGGTTGAAGACGATTTCTCGGGAAGAATAAAAAAACTTATAAGTTACATACATTTGCTTGTCAATGGCTCTGTGCAAGAATTGAATATCTCTATTTTTCATCGTTTCGAAAAAAATTTTGAAAACAAAAAATTTAGCAAGCTGTAAAATGCTAAAATTTTAAAAATAACATTTGGTGTCCTTCTTTCCCTTTTGCAAATTCATAAGATTTAAACAATTATTGGTAAAAATGACTTATATGGATATATTCAAACCTTGCTTTAAAGGAAGTAGTTCGATAAATAACTGACAGAAACTGGTGTAAAATCTCTGATCCGCTCGTAAGTGAAGATATCAACTTCTCACAGTGAGCCATCGATTTATATGCGTTTTAGCTTCCTAAATCTCCAACTTAAGTAATTATGCACAATTATGACTCACTGCCAATGTTGTTATTGTTGCCCACCCACTCCCTCAGTATATCCATACCATTTATAATTTATTTTATTTGATAGATGGCAATGTAGACAAAGAGGTGATGTTTCGAAATAAAGCAAGGATCGCAAGAGCTTCATAGTATAAACTGTGGTGCGCCTCTACCTGCGGTTACACGATATTATACGCCTTTTGCTCCTCGTTTATACAACGAAGAACATTTGAATACCGTGAGTTGTGTAGCTAGTTCAATTCTCTATCACGACATGATCATGTTGTGCTTTTAATGAGGAATTTAAGCGAAACATTGTTTCGAACTTCGGCGGTTATGTCTTACCACAGTTTGAAATGTTGCATGAGTTTTAGGGCTGCCAGAGGTGTGGTCTTCCTCAAAGTTACAAGGCTGTTGGGTAGTCATTACAAAATGTACCGAGCTTTTTTAGGTAGATTTTTAAAACCTTTTTTTAAAGATTATTTTTGTCCCGGTAATGCTCAAGAGGGCGGGGTAGATGGTTCTAGATTTGAGTAAATGGCATCTCACTAAGACCTAGTGATTCTGACCTCAATCTACGTCACAACTTGGGAAACACAATCTCTTTCTCATTCCTTCTTGCAGATTGCGCGTTTCTTTGTGTGACTCGATGGAAAAAAAACACATTACGCAGCCTTTAGAAAAAAAATGCTCCTAGACCACTTTCAATATACAATTCCGCACCTAGATCAGGACCATTGCGCCGGCCCTTCACAGTGCAGTGGTGAATATAATTTTCAAGTTCGAGTTAAATCGGCGTATTTCTTAGACCGCCTCGTCTAGCACTGATAGAATTTTATCTCTCTCTCTGCGAGTGTTTGGTGAGTCCTTGTTATCTTTTTACAATCATTTTAGTTCAAAGCAGGTCGGGACATCTATATCTCTGTCAGATAAAAAGGAAGAAAGTCTATGGTATCTGGAAAAGGCTATAGATGCGGATTTTTTGTGGCTTCATTTTGCCTTTGAAATTCGAGCCTTGGTAGAAATGGAAAATAGCGTCGGCGTCGTTCTAGAGCATATAATTATCTTGGTCTTCGTTCTTTTATCATAGTATGTTGCCTGCATTTGTGTTGGGGTAATTTAGACTTGGACCATGAACAAAGGAAGGTGGAGCAATTAAACTTGACTGTAATAATATTATTGTTTCTTGGATTGCATTGTTAGATTGCTTACTAGCCGAAAACTTCCTTTCTTGGAATTAGATTTGGATAAGATTTTCCTCTCAAGCTACATACGTAACTGAAAATTTATCCTCAGGTTACATATAACGTATGATTAGCTCACGTTCAACACAGGACGACATGCTTCCTTTTTGTTTGAATCTACCTATCCCGCTAGTTTTCTGTCAACCCCCAAAATTTCTGGTTTTCAAACTCTAATCATGGAATAATGAATTTTGGGTTTTTCACTTATGCATGCTCGTCTAGTCTTTTTTGGCCCCTAAACAAACCCCAGATCTACCTTCAAACCTATTGTTTAGAAGTATTGCAACTGTTTAAGAAGAAAGAAAATAACACGTTTCTCTTGTTTTTATTTTGATGCAGGATGCACAGCTAATGAACCCTAGACAATATAGATGTCCCACTGATTACTGCAGTCTATTGTTAGTTAAAACTACCGGAATAATGGAATAATTTTATCTGGACTCTGTCCACAAAGATATTACATTGTGCTCGATTGCCATTTAGTAATTTATTGGCCTATGGCGTGTGACAATGCGAGAATGATAATGGTAGGGATATTAATATTGGTGGTGATTGTGCCCTCATGGTAATAGTAGCAGCCGAAGCAACGGTGGTAGTAGTAGTAGTAGTAGCAGTAGCAGCAGCAGCAGCAGCAGCAGCAGCAGCAGCAGTATTAGATCAACGGTGATTTAATACAATCGGATATCGGCAGAAGTAGTAGTCTTCTTTAAAAAAAAATGGTTTAGTTTACTAAGACAGTGAAATGACAAGCATAACAATTTAGAATTTTTTGCTTCAAACCTTCAGTGTTATGTCAAAGCACAAACGAATAAATTACATTGCTATAATTCTTAACTTATTTATGAGCATAAAAAAGCAAAGTCAAATTAAAGCTTCACGAATGCCATTAATGGCCAAACTGAGTTTTTTTCATGTGATGATAAGCTTGGCGACAACTTAACAACAATGACATCTGTGTTGATTAACCATGATAACAACAAGATTGATAGTTGTACAATAAAAAATAATCACTGTTAAATTATGACCACCATTGATCACCATTCATGGCGACGTTGGTAATAATGATGGTGCTGGGAAAACAAAGAGTTGGGTTTTGACTTCTCCAACTTGCTTGGCATAATTACCAGTTTCCTGTTTTTTTTCCCTATGCCCTCTCGCAGCGTCAAGGCGTTTTGTTTACTGACTAATTGCACGACAGGTGCTTCATTCTGTATCTTATCTAGGTGACCTCAAGCGGCGGGCGGTAGTTTGTGATTAGAGCCTGCACTTTCGTAGTGGAGACGTGTCTTGTTTATTGCTTGCACAGAAACGTCATGAATGTTGTCGTCGAATTGGTTCGCAGCTTACTTATCCAAACAACTTGTAATAATATTGCATCTACTTCTTATATGTACATATATGATGAAGATTGTGTTTACTTTTTGGCTGGCCTGTGTAGGCCTATATTTTAGGGAAATGGTTGAGAGGCCGTGAGCGAGAGTTA
>BMAT01005834.1:51334-61353 GCA_019649035.1 Elysia marginata | reverse complement strand
AAAAAAAAAAAAAAAAAAAAAAAAAAACCCACCGGTCTCATTATACTTCATCTCTATTTCTGACCCATCGTACCATAATTTAGTGAAAACCACCCAAAAAGAACGAAATTTTATAAACTGTATTAATATTTAATGTAGGACCGATATGAAGTTTCGTAGGTTTGTGTCAAAGAAGGGCTTTTAAAATTTCTGTATAGGTTAATTTGTATCTTGAGGCCATTGAATTAGTTTGTAGTTCCGTTTTAAGTAACCAAATAAAGCTATTCGTTGTTTAAAGCGTTAGCTTTCCCATGATCTCTCAATTTCACAAGCTTACCAAGAGCTCGTTTTTCCTTCATCCTTGTTGCTTGCGATCTATGCCATAACTTGGTTGTTCTTCTCCTGCCGCTGTTGGTGCTGCGGCCTATCGTTCGCGTGTTAGCTTTACCCATACATTTAAATAGCATACCAATCCACTCAGAAGCATGTAAACTTAATCGGCTTTGTAACAATCAGCCAAGTTAGATGCTCTGGTCTGGTTTGTTTTATTTTGTTTTGCATTCTATCATTTATTGTTGTTATTTTCACTTTCGCTTTCAAACTGTCGGGGGCCACATGGGAAAAGCCACATATGTCACTCCAGAAGCATTATGGGTCTGGTATCTATAAACTCTAAATACCGTCGAATAACTGATAGTGTAAACAAGCTGTAGCTGCTTTTATCCTTTTTTTATCTTCGAAATTGAGGCAAGACCGATGGTCTAGACGTGACACGGCTTTGTGTCTTTACCGTTTGCATCAGTCGCGTATTAATGAGGAATTCCTGATAGAGTTTAGTTTATCTTTCTATGTATGATGGAACCAGTTTAGTTTATCTTTCTATGTATGATGGAACCTCATAGATCACCTTTTCTTGTGTACATAATCATCTTGTATGTTTTGAGCCAATCTTTCATTGACATATGAACCGCAACTAATGTAAATTAAATATTTGTCAGGAAGGTACTTAAAAAACTCATTGCACCTGACTCCTAAAATAATGTAGTCCCTTTACTGCCCAAGCATATTTGTTTTTAGATACAAGTTATATGCATTGTTCAACTGCATACAGGCAATGGACTGCATTAATATTTTAAAAATTCGAATAATAATTTTTTTTTTTCTGGAATGTGTATCATATAATTTTAAGATAAATGTACCTTATTATGTGCGTTTCTGCCTATCTGGGAGTAATACAGCGTTATTATTTCATTAAATATTTTCGTGCCGTAATTATATGAAAAAGTTCTTGGGTTGCATCGAAAACGAACACTATATTTTTCGGCGCGGCCAAGAAGACTTCACTGATCTGACCCCATTTAGAAAGATGATGTACAAAAATTGTGTTGGGAAGTTGTGAGTACAGTGTCCGAGCAGTCGAGTTAACCTCAATACCACAAAGTGCTAGACATCAACTGTAAGACCACAGATGCCCAACTTAGGCTTATTACATCTAGAAGATGATTGCAGAAGGGGAGGACAAGTCAAGTCCCCAGTTAACAGTAGAGCAGATTTTATCCGGTTACTTGTTGTTAGCCGCGTTTGCGTCATTCACCACACGAGCTTGTGGGCAAGCGAGGCTGATCCCATACACGTGTGGTCACATGATGTGAAGCAAGGCGGTCAGCTCAGCTGGTGAGGCTGTGTTCTGCTGATCCGGGCGTTTTGGGGTCATTAGCCATTAAAAAAAAAAATATATATGTATGATTGTGCTCTGATAAATAAAATAATAAGTCTTGACTGCCGTGGTACCATGCAATCAATTCCAATAACAGGTTGAAGATCCCAAAATATCAGTTGCTTTGTTAATTTGCGTATTACTACTATTACAACTACAGTCACATGCTTAATTATTTTTTTTAGATTGTATTTCTCATTGCCGTGTTACTCAACACTCCAATAACAAGTCGAACAGGCAAAAATTCTCAGTTAGTTTGTTAAATTGCATACTACTACAACTACAATAGTAGTTAATTATTTTTGAAGAGTTCACGTAGAATATCCATGTTTGGCACAGGTCTTAGAATTAATTAGTCTCAACCTAGGCATATTTGTCTGGAAGCCTATGATCAGTATTTTCAGAATTCTTTTAACAAAATTAATGTTTTGAAAAATTTTTTAAAATATGCTGGGTCACAGCAAAAGTATTTTACAGCAGTGGTTGAATTTTATTTTTTTTTAAATTGTAGGTCCGCATAAGTATTTCACTTAAATATCTTATTCCCCATATTGAATAAATAGAACAGTTAATATTTTGGTCTGTTACGAGCACTAAAAACAAGCTCAATATTAAATGTCATAACATTTCATTTTATGATTTCCCATAAAATTGTTTCATTTTTTATCATTTTTTAATGCAGGCATTCAAAAACTTGCTGGGAGAACACTACACTTTTTTCTTATATCATCGACGCGGTATATAGCGGGTTCTCTCTTTTACCCGTTGATCTTTGAAAATTTTACAGTAAAAGTAAAAACGACGTCACTATCTTCTATGTTTCAAAAATTATTCTGCCTTTTACAAATTGTACTGAAAGGAATTTCAAGCCCTTCACCTTGAAGTGGAAGAAAATTTAACTCGCAGAGCTCAGGCCCTAAGGCTTGAACGGAAGAAAACATGACGCCCAAAACTTAGGCTAGCTAGACCTAATTTAGAATCTATATCAAATATCTTCTAGATCTAAATCCAAGTTATCTCCTTGATCTAGGTTTTTAATCTTAATTATGTATATTTAAGTCTAGAGTTTCACCATATTTTTTAGGCTCTTAATCTAATTCTAGATCTTACCTCGATTCTGCGTAATACAAAATATAACATGAGTTTGATAGCGGGCGAAACGATTTTGTATGTTCTTCGGATTTTCCCACCTTCTAAAAAAATCAACCCCATTTTTATTGGCGGAGAATTTTTAATAATAATTTTTATACACATTGTAAAGAATTTTTTGAAAGTTCATTGCAAAAAAAGAAAATTAAAGCACAGAAGAAAAATTACTACACGTCGAATAAACTGTATCGCTAAGACAAAACGCCTGTGTAGGTTTGGCAATTAGAAACCCTTATAATGGGAAATTGAACAGTTCTTTTCTTGAAACTTGACCTTTTTTCATTATTAAAAAGGGGGAAACAGATTAGTGTTTAAAGAGTTTCACATACGCCTAATTCAACCCACTGCTGATTTCATACCTTAAATATTTCGATCAGTACAGTTTTGTATAAGTTTACGTAAATACTTAAATCAACTATTTATTTAAAGAAGATTAGATCTAGACCTAGGGATGCAAACTTAATGGCTACCTAGTGTCAGTTTTCTTAAATCTAAATAGAATATTTGTTTTCTCTTTTTTTTTTAAAGAATGTCGAGATTCAGCAAGTAGACTCTAACCTAATAATACATTATAATCTAAAATATTTAATATTTTTCAAAGAGCAACTAGGCCTTATATTTTAATGCGCCATTAACACCCCCTCCCCAAGACCTGAAAAAATTGGGATGCGTTTAACTTTTCGGCCCACCAGCCTATATTAAAAGCATTGTATTTTTTTGTTCCACACAATACATACTTTTTCTAGTTATACAAGGATATTCTTTACCTTAGTATTTATTGATTGTGCAACATCAGACTGACTTTTCAGACTAATAGACTAGCCAGTTATGATTGAACAAATCTAAAAGCTCGCCTCTTATTCATACAAAATTTAATAACAAAAACGTTGATTCATTTCTGTCTGGAGAGGTTGCATTTAAATGAAATGCAATTATGCAGTGATCATATTTACGTCACTACAGTCAAACCTTTAATGTGGTGGCTATATTGGTGTCGCTATTTTTTCAAAGATTTATGTAAGCAATCTTAAAATAGTGATCGGAACTGATGTTAAGATTAATGTATTATAAGACTTATGCCAAACTATGGATAATGTGCGTTACCCGTGAAAAAAAATTATTCGAAAGAAAAAAATTGACCGAGTATTTTGGACCGCACAACTACCATTTTATCCCAGATTATTTGCGGGCAACTCAATCCTTGTATAATTTTGTTTTGAACAAAGCCTTAGAATCTGTCGACGATTTTCAAAGCTGAAAATAACCGCACTAGGATTTCTCCTCTTCACATCAACCATATTTGATTTTGAAAAATTATCTCTTGTCATGAAAACGATATCATTATTTGTCTAAACAACCATGAAAACTAATGGTATTCTATTATTCTTGACGCAACGAAACCTTTTGAAGAGTTCAAATTTGAAATTAAAACGAAAACAAACACGAAAGTCAGTGCAGGAATAGCGGAACAAGGCAGAAATAGACATGATTTGATTTCTTACTAACAGAAAATCAAAATTCAGTAGCCTCACGACTGAACATGTCATTGATGATATCACGTCCTTGGAATTCCTGGCGCCCTCCGCCTCGTGTCATGTGGCACATAATTGCGGTGTGTCAAAAATCTCGTACAACCCTACATCTGTTTGCAGTGCAGTGTACTGAGTGTAGCGATACCGCTGTCAGGGAGTATAATTGTAGTCATCGTGGCGTTTCCTGTCGACAAAGGCAGACCAAGTAGCTGCGGCTTCTACCCACTTTTCTGTCCTTGAATATTATTATTATTATACTTAAACTAGTAAATCGTTTGATGCTCTCTTGTTTACGCGTCGTGACCCTGAAAATACGTTCACCCGTTCCAGGTCTCCAATGCCAGCGACGGTGTTTCTCGCACTAGGTTCACTCAATCGGCGTTTGTGTCACGCTTCTGCTAAACAATGCATCATTTTCTCGTAATAACAACAGTTTACAGGTAGTGACTTTTTTCATGTCGCAATATTAAAAGAAGCTGTAATGAGCCTTTTCAGACTCTAATAAGTAAATGAAAACATGTACTAAAATTTTACGGACCAAAAAAAAAAAAAACGTGTGAGCTACTCGTCCGTTCGACATTTCGACTTGTGTCACAGTTTAGTAGAGGCCGCCGCTTTATATATTGATTTTATGTATAAATGCTGTGCAACAACTACATATTATAGATGGCTGTATACCGACTGTGCTCCGTTCTACATTCCCATCCCTGTGCCTGTTTGTGATACACGCATGACCGTCGCTCTGAAGTAAAAAAAGGCTTGAAGAAAAATGTTCGTTTTCTTTCTTTGCCGAAAGATTATGTTCATAATAATAATAATAAAGCTTGTTATCTCTACAGCAAAGACCTTGACACGGTTATTGTGGAGAAGAAGGCCAGGAACGAGTGGGAAACCAGACAATAACACGCTAACTGCCTCTGGCCTAATACCCTAGACTGGGAATAGAGCGGCTCTCGTGTCTCTTCATCCTGTACTATCTTCTTCAGTCTTCTTCTTCCAGACGCAGCCAAACAGGGCGATCTATGATTGTTTTCCTTTTTATAGTCAATACAAGTTTTTTTACTTTCTATTTTCAGATTATATTGTTAGGTCCTGGTCCAGCCCCCCCATCTTCCGTTTCACACGAATTTTCCCGATTTTTCTATAAAGTTAAGCTTAAAAACGCAACTCTTTTTATGTATTTCTAATGGTGTACTGTACAGACCAGACTGTCCTTCTTACGCCTGTTTC
Source organism: Elysia marginata (assembly GCA_019649035.1). NCBI lineage: Eukaryota > Metazoa > Mollusca > Gastropoda > Plakobranchidae > Elysia > Elysia marginata. Next base: position 55,746 of record BMAT01005834.1, on the reverse strand, counting down.
TATATCCTCGTCTTATGCCTTTTTCTTTCACTTCTGTTTTAAGGGCATGGGATGATAGGGTGGTGTTTTTGTGATAGCTTTGGCTTTGCTTTATTGCTTCGGGTGAAGATAGATGAATTAATGCGAAAAATATCTTTTCTTGAAAATAACTGTTGTTGCGCAACATCCATTTTATGGTCTCCAAATCAATTTACTCAGATATGCAGTTTTTTTGTTTTTTCGTTTTCTTATCAGTTGACCTGAAATTTGGTATTTGGCATTTGACATGTCTCAAAAATATTAATATACATATATTTCTTTATTCACAAATATTCCCTTCTTGCTGTACTCGAATTAAGATCAAGTCCAATTTCACAACTGATTTGCCAATATGGATATTGATCAAAATATAAAATGAAAAATGTTTCAGGAGGTAAAACTCTCCCATACATTTGCTGGTCAGGTCTACAGGAACGCTGTATGAACAGTTCAGGTCATTTAGAAAACAAAGAAAGATATGAGAAAACGTCCTACAAAGATCACCGATTCTAAAGCTTATAATAATACATGGTCTGAAGAATGTGTGAAAAGGTGAACTTACAGCTTTTTAAAAAATATCTTTTCTTGAAAATAACAGGTGTTGCGATGTTGATCATGATTTTTTATTCTTGGGTATTTAAGGGAGGCGAGTGGTCCATTTTTGATATATATGAAAATTTGGGATTTTTTGCCTGTACTTAGCAGCACATGCCCTAAGATCTGAGTGTTGAATTCATACGTTAAAAACCAAACTTTTGTTTAACAAAGATTACCATTAGCAACATTGCTCTAGATTTTAATACCTCTCCTCTGCTCTCTTAGCCTTGTGTAGTCCTTTCTTGGCAAAAGACTGTCACTATTTTGTTTTAAATAAGTGTATTTTTAAAATGATTTGTGTAGGTTTTCCTATTGAGGTGAAATGGCATGATTATTAATCTATAAAAGTTAAAACAACTGTATAAAATGGTGTTGATGTTAAAAAAAAAATCTTGCATCCAGATTGAATGAGTCGGATGTCACAATTTTTACTTGCAAAAAGAGTTGCTGTTTTGAACAAGACATTTTTCTCAGCTTCCAAACGTAAAAAAAATTCATAAAATAATCAAAATTTTGTGAAAAGATGTTACATCTTTTTTAAAATTTAAAACACAACAGAGAAAAAGCAGAAACAATAAACTTTTCAATGGCGTTTTCTCAAAAAGGGAGTTTCTGACTTCAAACTCATTCATCCATGATCCTGGACGCGAGACAAATACCTACTTTTCTGCATAGCTCACTATTGTTGGTTTTTCCTTTTGAACAATTTGATTCAATTCAAGCTTATTCAGTCAATACAAAGTTACATAAGTACATGTGTTAAAAAATAAGCAATGCTCAGTCAGACTGACAGATTCAAACATTATGAATATTATAGTAAAACACACTATTAGAGGTTACCAATACATGTAATGAAGAAATGAAATGTTCTCTCTCTCTCTCTCTCTCTCTCTCTCTCTCTCTCTCTCTATCTGTGTAGCATTTTTTCTCTTTTATCACAGTGAACAAGAAATGCATGCACTCCTCTTAACACACCCCACTCAATGAAACACCCCATTCTAATTTGTCCTTCATTTAATCAAGAGATTCAATTAGAATAATCTCTTGATTCTAGTTCCATTAAAATGTTTTTCGACGTGGGGATTGATACTATTTAAGACCTAAGTTTTCTTAAAAATTAACTAGGCTGTCTGGCCTTTTTGTATATATTGTTGATGTTTAATTCCCAGCTTAATGTGCTAGACAGAATGGAGCCCAGGAATTTGAATAAATCAACTCGTTCAACTGTGTCCCCTGTTAATTATAACCAATGGGGATGGTGGCACCTCGCCCCTTTAAAATTCAATTACCAGTTCTTAAGTTTTTGGGACGTTTAGTTTTAAATTATTTTCTCTACACCTTTGAACGGTTGATTTAACCTGTCTTAGAAAACTGATTTACTAAAGCAAAAACAATGATACCTATTATTGTTCAAAACATGGCTTAGTTATTGAAATAGACAACGTAAATTATGAAGTCTTTAGGGTAAAATCTCAAAAGCATGATTCTAGATCATATTTAAAATAACCCATTGTGTAGATTGATTCAGTCCATCATGAAATGGCTTTTGTAATGCAGCTGAAAATATTGTTATTGTTGCTAAAATTTAGAAAAAACAAAAGAGAAGTTGCAAATAATCATTTTACCATTATCAACTTGTTCCTTCAACATATGCATTTTTCAAAAACCATTGTCATTATTGTCCACTTGGTTTTGATTCTATATATGCTCCCCTTGATACACAACTTATTAGCATATGATATATATACAATTTTTTGTAGTTTTTGTGCGTGCATGGAATTATTATGAGACTTTCGTGTTCTCAATATTTTTATGCAACTTTGAAAACTAATCTCCTACAGGGTATCTTATTGTATCAGTATGTAAGTAGGAAATCTTGCAATGTAGACTTTCAATTACTGAATTCTTTTATTTGCTTTGCATAAAGAAGTTTTCAAGGGTAAAATATCACAACTGATACCCAAAGATGACCCGCACATTTACCAGAATGTATAAAGCAGTTGCTAAGAAAAATGGTATAGAATTCTAATATCTTTCAGTTTTTTTAAAGAGGGTATTTTAATAATATTTCAGATTGCGAGTGTAAGGGTGCATCATGCACAGACACTGGGGAATGTTGCCATGAGTATTGCCTTGGAGGATGCAAAGATAAAACAGAGAGCGGCTGTTTTGTTTGCAAGAATGTTGTGTACGATAATAGGTGCATGCCACAGTGCCCACCTTCTACCTATATGGTGAGTTAAGTTTACGTAAGTATGATAACAGATACAGCTCTCAGATCATAGGGTAAAAAACGACCTGCAAAAAATATACAGATGTAAGGTATTCACTGCAGCAAAGGGAGATTTATTACTTCTTTTTTTTTTGAATTGACCAAGTGTAATAAATATGTTATGATGCATCTTTTCACAAAGGAACTAAAAATTTCTCCCAAAAATGTGTCTAAAATATGATCATGACTTGAAAAATGTGCTTGTTAAGTTGTATAAAAATCTTCTTATAAATCTGATGTCATCAGAATGTTTTCTAAAGCTCGGTTTGGAAATGAGGGGACATGATGATGATGGATATGGTGTTATCTTTGTGAGAAATCATACTATTACGATTAGTCTAAAGTTAAGTAATAAGCAAAGGATTTTCCACTGCAAAACATTTGAATTTACCTTTTTAAAGATTAGTTGTATAAATTACAATTTGTGTTCAATCGCAGTTATTTGATCGGAGGTGCCTTACAGACAAAGATTGCAGTAAAATGGGCTTAGTGCTCTACAAGGGCACCAATGGACAGAATAAGTGCTTGAAGACTTGTCCAGCTAACTATGCAGTGGAGTTGAATTCTGTGTCAGGCTTAAAAACTTGTGCACCTTGCAGTGGTCCCTGTCCCAAAGGTAAGCTGGTCATTAAATGCATATGTTAGTCTTCATTGTTGTCCAAGATGCCTGAATTGACTTTTAAGAAAAGTTACAGTGTGAAATTAACTTAAATTGAATGGCGATTGGAAAAATATTTATGAAGCGTAAAGACATAAAAAAATCTACCAGTCTTGGCTCCTTATTGCAATATTTTGTTAAAGAGCACAGTGTATCCTTTATTTCGATGATTGACTTGATTACATAAATTATCAACTTTAAAGACACTGAACAAGGAATGGCTTAGGTGTCAACATAAAGCAAGAAGTGGTATAAAGTGCCTAATCTTAAGGGCACTTGTCTCTCTATTTACCTAAACTTTTCTGTGACCTCAATAGGTAAAATGATAAAACTGTTTTGTTTTTTGTTTTTTTTGCAGCCCTTTATTTTTTTTTAAATATTAGATTAAATTTTATAAATTCTGATCTTGTTTTTTTTTCTTCTAAATTTAAGCACATAAATAATAATCTCGGTATTTTAATTTTTTAGGATATCCACGTGAAAACTGTTCTATTTTCTTCATCAAAGCTAAAGAATAAAAACAAAGTTTGTGGGTTTGTGGCTAGTGCTAAGTAAGCAGCAGAATTGAAGACCACTGAGTTTTGCAGGCTCTTTAGGGAATCTTGGCAGATAATAGTCTCAAGGAGCATTTTGTCATTTTGCAGTCTGTTGTATTTTTAGAGTCTAAAAACCAAAACAAAAATGAAAAATAAGTAAATCTTTAATACCTGAATCCTATGGCAGACTAATGTTAAGTTTCACTTTCTTATTTTTCTCACTGAGCAACAACTTTTAGGCTATATTGTTTCACCACTGTACTGATATGCTACAAACATCAGCCTATAGATCTAGTTCTATATACAGGCTTTTTCTTTTTTGGTAACTGAC
>BMAT01005834.1:9193-23594 GCA_019649035.1 Elysia marginata | reverse complement strand
TGGGCGCAACCGACACTAAGAAATCGGTTATAAAACGGTTAAATTTGGGCAAAAAGACCAGAAGTTTGAGGTATATTCTACACATTCGGGGGTGAAAAAATCGCTATTTTTACTCACCCTGCTGCCGCAAAATGGTGATATTAGGTAAAAAAAAATATGCTCAAATCACTTTTTTTTGTGCTTTTCATAGAGAGCAATGGTTGAAGCATCTGAAAAAAGCAGTTTTGAATATTCGGTTATCCGACCCCTAAATGGTCATTTCAGGTGCTGCCCCCCCCCCCTTAAAATGGCAAAAGCTTTGGTCTTGTCATAAACGCAAAGGGAAGTTGGTGTTGACCATTTAGATACCTTATAGGGATGTCAACCCTGTGGAAACAAGGGTGATTCATGAGAAAATGTTTACGCTCTATGCTGCATGAAAGAAATAAACAAATTGGTAGTTTTGACATACAAAATCAAACCTATGCAGTCCTATTTTCATATGTCTCCAATAGAAAAATGGCTTTTGACAAAACACTTGTATTTGCCCTGTTGTACAAAGATATTGGAGCCATTTGTTATTATCACAGCTACTTGTTTTCATGATGGTCAGCCTTCAACTCCAGATATAGCAAGATGCCATCTTTGCTCTTTATTGTTAGAGTAACTCTTCAAGTGTTTTAAGGCACCCCCCCCCCCTGAAAAATAAACAGGTGACTCAGCCCAAGTCAATTTTTCACTGAAGCATTTGTAAGGACTTACCAAACCAAATTTCCAACAGTGTATGAGCAAGTCTAGAACAAATTTACGCTTGAAAAAAGAAAAAGATAGCTTGATATTATTTTTAATATGGGATTTGGGGAACAATACTGCCAATGAAAGTAATGATATTTTTTTCTAGACCTCAATTTTAATCAGTCAATAAGCTTAGCACCTGGTACATATGCCAATTGTGGAACTTTATTTGGAAATATTGAAAGCTCTGCATAAATCAAACTGAGCAAGAAATAGCAAAAACACACCCACAGAGGAAAATATTCATTGTCATTTGTAAATAATCTATTATTTTACACTTTGTTTCACTCCAGGGCATACCTCATGAAACGGTGCTGGGCAAAGAGAATCAAGCACAGACCAACCTTCAAAGAAATAATTGTCTACCTGCTGCCTCACTTAAACCCTCGTTTTGAGAAAGTGTCGTATTACTTCAGTGATGGTGGTGGTCATACCAGTGATACTGGCAGAGGGCTTGGAGAAGAGGAAGAAGAGGAGGGAGAAGACGACTCTAGTACTAACAGTCTGAGTTGTGAGGGCGCTGCTGCACCTCGACAGTCACTCCGGGGTGGCTCAGATTACGGGTATGGTTCTCCAACAGCTAGTGGTGATTCAGCATCTGTTTATGACGAGGGAATAGACCCTTCTGTAACCATGAACGATGTTGAGAGGCTAGGATACTGCCCTCAGCCAGGGAAGTTATATGTTGGGGATAGCTTTGGGATTGGGGATCACTTTAACAGTGGTCCCAGTGACTTTGGTGTGGAAATGAATGACATGGACCAGCCATTTATAAGAGACAGTTTTCAAGAAATGCCTCGTATAATGTCAAGGCAACCTAATGGACCTGCCTCCACACTTCATAATTCAGGATTAATTGAACTTCAACCTCTCTTAAGTTCAGGGAGGACTGGCGCTCACACTGAATCATCAAGACCAAACAATGTACAGAACTCATCACATCCTTTCATGCCTCAAGTTATTGATCACCCTCAGCTCTACTCACCACTTGCTCATCCATTTCATAATAACCAGCATTTTTCACCACATGCCCCTCCCACCACAGCACCCTCCATAGACCTCCCATCTTCACAGCAGTCAACACAAAACTGCAGCCCCTTTAGTCTTGCTGACAAAGACCCACTAAGGTCAGGCCCCCCAGGCCAACATTCTTTTCTGCCACAGGGCCCTTCAAAATTGGAAGGGGCCTCAAACCCTTTGAGACTTGAATCCTCAGACCAATTGCAGGTGGGTCCCAATATAACCTCTCCAAAAGGGGATGCCACAGTTTTGGCTGGCCTTCCTAGGTCATTTCCACCCCCTGCTAAGTCACCCCCTGTCCCTTCTGCTGGGCCACTGGTCAAGCCAACGCTCAGACTGCCAACATTGAATCAACCACCAAGTGGAGGGTTCAAACGAGTACCTCTATTCAACAGTCAGATAGGTAGGCAGGAATACAAAGACAATGCTAGCAGTAATGCTGTGAGTGACAGTTCAGGCCATCAGCTGGCCAGCCCTGCTTCCTCGCTAAGCTTGGTCATGTCACATGATGATCTTCAATCAGAAACTAGTCGAACCTTAGACTCTCCGCATCCATCTTCTATTGGTGCAATAGCCAGCTCTAGTGAGGGCAGCAAGGATTCTGGGAGTCATTCACGAGTAAATGGGTTATCAAATGGACACATACCCATGTCTGCTAGCAGCAGTAACAGGACAACTCCATGCTAGCATCAATGTCTAGTTGATTATTGGCCACTAGTGAAAATATTTTGTTATGAAGACACAACAGGCATTCAAGGCATTGCAGATGGGATGATGGGAAGGGGCAAGCATTATTGTGATTATATTTCTGTAACAAATTGAACTGTTCATAATTGCCTTTGTACATGTTTATATATAAGGTAAGCAACAATGAATTTTTTTAATGGAATGTGCTTTTTTTGTGACTTGTTATAGACGTGTGCCTGGGATGTTGGTATATTATCATGGCAGTTTTAACCATTGATGGTGATAAATTTTAGCTGGCTAATGAGAAGAACTCTATCACCTAAGAATTAAAAATTTTTTTTTGCATGTAGGCCTACTTATTTTTCAGGTTACATTCAGTAGGTGTTTTGTGTAAGAGTCTATGTGTATGAGAATACTAGTTCTGTTTGTCTTTGTACAATTAATTGTATTGTATTGGCAGTATTTTTTTGGTGAATTATTATTATGTACTATGATATTAAAAACAAATTTTCTGAAGGGAATAATAACTATGTGCCTATTAATGTAAAGATTTATATTTTATTCAGCATAAAACCAAATAGATTACTACTTCCTCCTACTGATACTGAATTGTGTTGAAGCTGGATAGAGTGGTAAAATCTAAGACTTGGCCAGTGTTGAAGTTGAATATTGTAGTTGTGTTTTAATTCCACACAGGAAGCATGTTTAGGGTGCCTTCTAATGCTTCATAATTCACAATCTGAACAAGAGAACACTGTGGGTTGCTTTGTTTACATTAGATAAAAATAAAATTCTCATATCTAAAAGTCATTTCAAATATAAAGGAAGTCTACATGTCAATCTTTTAACTAATAAATAGTGGAGGCAGCCACTGTGCAATCAAATGGTTGAAAGATACCTTTAAAAATACCTTTAAAATCTTTCAATCTTTAAACTAATCTTTAAACATTTTTTGGCAGTTTCATTTTATTGAAAGTACTTTCAGAACAAAAAATTTAGGTGTTTTTATTAATCTTTTTTGTAGCTAATAATTAATAGAATCAGTACTTTAATTTAATCAGAGCTACCATTCAGGCAGTAATTAATACTGAAAAATTAGGTTCAATAGTCTCACAGTCCTTGCAGTTGCTTTTAATATTTCAATATTAGATGGGTTCAATATCAACAGAAGGGAAAAGAACAGCAACAAATCTTTAAAGTTAAATAAATTTACCTGAGATTTTTTTGTACCAAAGAGCTAAAGTCTTAATCTGACAGGTCATTTCCAATTATCCTCTCCCACGGGAGCTTTGTTGTGCATCACTTCATGACACTGACAAGATCTTCTGCTGGCATGAACACTTTGAAATATTGATTCAAATGATTTGGTAGAATCTTTTGCATCGACTCGTCATTGCTCCTTAACAGCAAAGATTTTTACCCCTGGCTTTATTTGTGAAAGTTGTTTTAGTTGTTTGAAAGTATTGACCACAAAGATATAATCTTATGGTAGTTAACAATTTATTTTTATTTTTTCTGCAAAAAAATGTTTTCATAGTCTTCTTAAGAATTGCATATCTTTTGCACCATAATTTATTTTCTCCCAGTCGGTAATTATCCAGCCAGAACCTCCAGTAAGAGATAGAAAATGAGTCCATAAGCAGAGGCTCTATTTTTTATTATTGAGAATGAGATTTCAGGAAGAGTAGCAGAACTTTCGAATATTTTTCAAACCTATTAAAGAATAAAGTTATGATATTGAGAGCATTAAAGGGCTTTCACTAAATCGAATGAAAAACAGTAGGAGAACAATATAATCAAATTTTTTCTATATGTAAAAGTTGTTTTTTTTTTTCATTTTTGATACTGGTACCCTAGTGTTAAAATTTCATGAAGTTGGTGACACAGTATGTGGCAAGGTGGGACATGATTAAATGAGCTTCTAAATTTGTGCATCCTTGTGTGGCTGTTAGGGATAAAAGCAAAATGGCATTTGAAAAACTTTCCAAGTTTAGATTGAAAGAATCGAAAATGATATACTCTAAGCCGTGCAAATAGAATTATGTAATAAGAGTCAAGGTAAATTTGTAAAAACTTGCTCAATCTTGGTGAGTAGCTCTTGTTATGATTGTTAAGTAGCAGTGCTTAGTCCATTAACCCAGGTTACAAAAAAATTCTGCAAAATTGCTACTGTATATTGTAAATGATAACTTACTAAGAAGTTACTTGCACAACTTTTTATATCATTTTTGTTTTAAGAAAAAAAAGGGGGGGGGGGTGTTCGGGATGGCCAAATTTATATACCTTATGGAAAGCCTTTTTGTATGGAAGACTTAGTGGTGTTTTAAATGATAGTCCTATTTCTTCCTTTTATTTTAATGTCAGTTCTCTATACTTTACCTTGTCAGTTCTCTATTATTTACCCTCCTTTTATTTTGACTTTTCCTCCTACACTTTTAGTTAAAAAAAATGATTTAAATAAGGCATAAGGAACAATGTTTAATGAAAAATCTTCATTGAAAATGATTGTTTAAATAGTGGCATTACCTTATTGGAAGATTAGCGTACGGTGAAGTAATCAGTATCAATATCTACATTTGTGTTTACTGGAAGGCAAAGTTACAACAGTAAACTAGTTCTATGAACTTGCTGGAAGAATCTACAGATGCTTCATTTTAATGGCACAGTGTTAACTAATATAGAAAGTTGCGGGGTAGTCTTTTCATTCAAATCTGTGAAGCTATTTATTTAATACCTCCCAAAGGTATATAACATTGTAAGTTGCAGGAGTTATACTGAAATAGCCTGTGTGTTGCTTTTAGTGTTACATGTACTTCTTTTGTGGGTTTAGCAAGGTTTTGTGTGCAAACTTCCCTATGTGTAAGATACTTCTTCCAGTGTGTTTCTTCCTTTTGACTTTTACTTGTTATGATTACTGACTTCCATAACAGGTGCAAAAAAAACAAAAACAGTTTTGTAACTCAAGAAGATTAAAAACATCATCTAAATATGCTGAACAAAGTGCATTTTATCTTTAAAGTACTCAAATTTGATCAAAATGATAACCAACATTCAAAGATGAAATTCTGAAAAGTATTACATCATAAAATGAGAACTAATACGTCAGTGAACACTGTGTTGTATGTTTTCTGACTTTCTTCAGCTTAAATTATTATAATAATTGCATTATTGTTTTTATACAGTCAACTTAGATAAGGGGCATGTTAGCATTGTGTAAGAAGATTAAAAACATCACCTAATTATGCTGAACAAAGTGCATTTTATCCTTAAAGTACTCAAATTTGATCAAAATGATAACCAACATTCAAAAGTATTACATCATAAAATGAGAACTAATACGTCAGTGAACACTGTGTTGTATGTTTTCTGACTTTCTTCAGTTTAAGTTATTATAATAATTGCATTATTGTTTTTATACAGTCAACTTAGATAAAGGGCATGTTAGCATTGTGGGGTTCTATGGACTGGAACTCAGTCTCTCTTTTTTCTTTTCTTTTTTAATCCTAAGCGATTCCTTTAAACAGTGACTAAATGTTTAACATAATCTTCAGCAAATATTTCAGTTTTAGGGTAGAAGCAAATCAATAATACTATAGCTAATGCAATGAGGATGAAGTGGCGATCATTTTGTTTGTTTGCTTTAAAGTTAAATTTTTGAAGAAGGCAATTACAAATCAGTAGGTTTATTGAAATTTGAAATCTGATTTGAGCGTTCAAAGCTCCAAGCCCATTTTATTTGCAATTGTATAGAAAAGGTTTTCATAAACTTTATACAGTCTAATTTTGTTCTGTTATTTACTTTTTATGTTAATGTCTAAAATATTTTGCAATCTAAGTTTAAAATGCATATATAGGTGTGGTATTTCCTATTTTTATATTGAAACGGGTATTTTAAACTAAAAAAAATTAGTTTTTAAAATCTAATTTATAAAATGGAAATGCTAAATTCTAAGTCATAAAAACTATCAAGTGATATATACCTCTTGTTCAATCAATAATTTGCCTCCTGTCGTGAATGTATGGCAACATGTTGTAGGTTTCCTCATTCAGTTGATTTCTATATTTTAACAAAAAGGATCACAAATCATAAACCAGAATTGATCAATGTTTAGTTTTTAAGATAAAAGAGCTGAGCAATTGAAAAGGGCTTGTTAATTCTTTGTTTTTTATATTTTTTTTAATATAGAGTTAATTTACCCTACAAGTTCCATTCACAGCTAAAAATTAAAACTACCTCTGTTTTAGTACCGTTAAAAGTTTCTGAAACATTTTTTTTTCCAATGCAATCAAGATATGACATAGATCTATATTGCCAATTGTTTTCCCTCTCTTGAAATATCTTTAGCATGCCAGGGAGAGGAAATGTTATTTTGAAGGGTTTGACAGAACACTAATTGCTACTTATAATTTCTTCTATCTTTCTTTTTTAAAATTATTTTTCATGTTGTGTTTTCTTTTCATAAAATTGTTTTTCCTTTTTTTTTCCTTTTTCAATTGAGAAGCACTTTTTGACATGAAGATTCTTTCTATTGCACTTACATGTATCCTACACGGTTTCTCCACTTTGTAGTCTATCAAATTCATCCCTATCCAGGCAAATTGATATTAAAAGTGTCTGTATAGTAAATTTTTTTTTAGTTTTCCAAAATTTAATTTTAAGGTAGGAAAATGTTATTTGTAGAAATGCATATGAATATGGGGAGGGGGCCCTTTGGTGCTTTTTTCTTTACACAGTATGATGTTGTTGATCTAAGATGCAAAAGCTGAACCTATGTCTTGGATTCTACTTATGTATATTTTACATGTGGTTTTGTTGTATCCACTGATGTTAAAAGTTTGACTTTAATGTTAATATTCTTCTATCTTTCCTTTTTTGGATAAGAGACAAGGGGTAGAGGGAGTTCAAAGTATTGATTTCTTTTTTATTTTTATAGCAAAAGATTTTACAAAGGCATAGTTATATATGCACATATATATATATTTTTTAATTTTTTGATGATCTGAAAGGTCTAAGAGAAAAGAAAGCTTATTACTGCCGTGTTAAATATAAGTGTTATTAAAAGTTTATAAAACATACAAAGGGTATTTATTTCAGAATATGTCTGGGCACGAAAATACTGGTTGTTGAAGTTAAACCAATTTAAGTTTGAAAGTATTTTAACGCTGTATTTGCTTTGTTGCTGTTGTTTTGTCAAGAAAAATAGCTTTCAAAAGAGATTAAGAGGTGAACAGAAAATTCAGTGCAGAACATTAACATTTTTAGCTTTTCTTAGCTAAACATTTAAGGTTTAATGGTATAAATTGTTGTATTGCATCCTGCCAGCCTTATATTCTCGCAAATGCAAAGTAAAACGATAAACAAATCCTAAATATAATCTACTGTTTTGGATCACCAAATAAACCAAATGTTTTTGTAGTCATAGGCTCCTGTTTGGTCAACCAACTAAGCATGTTTTTTTTTCCCTTCTTCATAAAGTTTGTATTCTATGCTAATAGTAATACATTCTCTTTGCTGGTAAGGTGGTATTGCAGCCTGTAATAGAAAAGGGCTAGAGTAAAATTAGAATCATATTTTTTTGTGAGTGGCAAATTTTCCACTCAGTTGTATTGCCATTCAGTTTAGGTACATGAAGTAATTTATTTGGTCTGAAAGAAAGTGATAAAAAAAAGTACAATGGAAGACCCACATGACTTTGCAAAACTTTCATTTTCATGCTAGAAATCGGATGCATCTTTCTCATTCAAATTCCAATTCTTGTGCAGTCTAGTATAACAAATGTCTTGCAACCAGTCCAAATGAGTCTTAAGTCGAAATTGGAAGGTAGACAGATATTGGTATCACTGAAAAGCTTATTTTCTCTACTTTTAAATACAACAAACAGAATAGCTCTATCATGCTTCTGTATGAAGTTATTGCCGTTTGAAGTTGGCAGGGTTGGGACTTGTGAAATTTCAGAAAGGGGAGAAAACAGCAATATAAATTTAGACAACTACAAAGGTATTGAGGCCTCAGCAATCATACCAATTAAAATTAAACACCTAAACAATGAAATTTGAACATCCATCAGGTGTGAAAACTGTTTAGAAATGGTTTTTGTGTCAATATCTAAAATATAAAAAAATTGACCTCTGAACACCCACTAAACTTTAAAAGCCTATATCTCCAAACTAGGCTTTCCGACTTACGACTCATTTGGACAGAATGCAAGACAAATACTATTTTTACTTTTAGCACCTTCCTCTCTGGGGCTACTTTAAAAATAGGCATGCCATGTTATCTACAAAACCACAGGTTCATAGTGGCTTTTCATAAAGAAAACTAACAAATTTCAACCCCTTCTTTAAATTAATCTGCAGGATGTGTAATGATAGCATACAAGAAAAAACATGTATACATTTGTTATGACATAGAAATAGCTATCAAAGTCTGTGCCAACTGCCATTGTGATTTTGAAATGGAACAGAAGTGAGTACTTTAGGGAACCTACCCACTTATTGTGAGCAAAACTAGCTGTATCTATCACTGTAATATCTTGTCAGATCTTTACAGCATAAAATGCTCAAAAGTTTTTATCACATAGGTATATAGTTCTTTAGGGCCTAGTCGTTTTTTATTGTTCAAAATATGCTGTACATATTTTTCAAAAAAATTTCTATCATGTCAGGTTGAATGTTGCTAAGAGATATTGGCTGTGAAGCGAAGTGCTGACTAATGATTCCCTTAACCTGCCAAAAGTTTCATTATCACAATGACAGCCAATTTGACAGGATCTATGTAATGTTGGGTCCACATAGAATGAGTGAGATTTCAAAGAAAAACAATTGCTCATTACTTGGTTTACAATAGATAGATCAATTATCATTACTTTCTATTCATCACTAATAATGATGATAATGTTTCTGTAATTTTGTATAATGCCACCAATTCCTTGCAGTAACTAAGCTTGCTTCAGCCTCAACTATAGAAATCATTATTGGTTGCAGTGAATTAAAATGAGCTCAAGAAACTTTATTTTTTAATGCATCTCATATTGATTTTATAGTGAATGCTTTTACAGATTCTCAATAATTGTTGTTTTTATGCTGTAGGTTTATGCAGTTACACAGGGAGGGAGAATAATGTTACTAATTTGCATGCTTTGAATCTAGGAGTAAGATATTGGATGTCGGTATCCTTTGATTTCTCAATTGAATAAGAAATATAAATTGGTACCAGTACTTTGAAAGCAGTTTTGCTCTCTTTCTACTAGAGCTGAATATTATCGTACATTTTATAAGGTTTAGAAATGTGGGATCAGTTCAAAAGGTATGTCGAAGAAAGCAACTGAAAAGATTACAAAAGCCATGATTGCTTTCCTCAGTTTTAATGGTTGGAGCAAATAGGTTTTTTTTTCTACTTTCATGGAATATTTTTAGAGAAACCAAAGAATGCAATTGAAAAAAAAATACAATTTGCCAATGGAATGCATTTTAAAGGGGATTTTCTCTGTCTTTCTCCGTCTTTTCCTCAATCTCATCTGTGGTTTGTCTTAGAATTTGATGATTGGCAGCTGTGAGAGGCATTTTACTCGCTGTTTTAAAAGAGAGCAAAACTAAGTGTTGATTGTAAATTTTAATATTTAATCAATAAATTTTAATAGGTATGCATATGTACATGCATATTTTCAGTACAATACATCATTTTTAAATAACTGGTATGTAAATGAAACAAACAAAAAGAAGGAAATAAAAGAGTCATTGCAAACTTATTACTGGGTAGAAGCAGCTATTTATATATGTGAATGAAAGAATGTATATCAATAAACACTTTTACTGTTATGCTAAACTCTTTTGTTATGTTTTTCTTTTCATTATGCTCAACTTTGAATTCCTATTTTCTACTGTTATATATACACCACATGCAAACCAATGTTTCCTCCTGATGCAAAATTGTATAATACAATACATAGGCTCTTAGATGACTAAATTAATTTAATATTTGCAGGCCAGATTCGGAAAAAAATGTCAGAAAAAAACTCACTGAAAAAATAAGTTGCTTATTCTTTACATTCTATTTCCAGACCATCTTTGTCATTTTACCCTTCCACTCCCCCCTCTTGTTTCCACTATCCTGCCTTGTCATGCTTCCAGTTTCTGTTACAGTTTACTTTTCCATCTTAATTCTTTTTTATTCTCTGGTATTATCACTTTGCTCTATCCCCTCAAGTTGACTACATCAGTTAATCAATTTTTCTCTTTCACTGTGTCTCCCAATTTGACTAGCCTACATTAGAATGATAATCAATTTTTCTATTTCCTTATGTTTCTCTTGACCCGCCTGTATAAAGTTTTTTTTTTTTATATGAAACCTATGCCAAGCTTTAGCAATGGTAAGCATTTGAATCTTGAAGCCGATTTAATTTTCAATGTTGAAAATAAGCTTTCCTAGACCTCAATTTAATTTAAAAAGATATCTAGTGAGCGTCGCTATGTCTAGAATCTAGATCTAATCTATATTTAAATCTGGATGTAACATCAAGTTCTGGACATGAGATGAAACGGAAAAAATGGGCTTAACAACCCATCAAATAAAACTTCAACCTTTGTTAACTCAGTTGTTAGCACTAAAGTTGCTTATGATGCAAACAAAGCAGAGCTGCCAACAGTGCTGATTTTATTGTTTTACTCAGTACCAGAATGACTCTCAAAATACTTGAGTACTGATGGGTAAGCCTAATGTACTGAAATGAACTATTGTTGAAGAAATGTGTGTGTGATCAAAAAATAAGAAGGAAATGTATGTCTTTACACATGAGGGCCTTTTGCAAAATGCGCTAAATCATGTTTAAACATTATGCAATTTAATTTTATTAAAGAATATAATCGTAGCCTGCCTAAACATTTAATAAAAAATTATGACAATTTAAGCACCAAAAATCGGACAGAAATTTTTGTTTTGAAGAGCAATGCCTTTTTGGAATAACAAAATTGTACTGTCTCTATAGTAAATTTGGAACATTATAATTTTGTGACTTGGCATCTTTCGCAAGTAACCTTTTCAAGTATCTGTCTCACTCTCATCAGTTCGTCTAATCTTAAACTTTTCAGTTCTAAAATGCTTTGAAAAATAATTAAATGGGGGTTTTTAGCTCTGACAAAGAAGACTGAAGTTTGATGAGCCAAGTGAATGCGTATCATTTACAATCACATTTGTGGGTAACACTTGTGGACCTTTAACGTTGCTGCAACTACAGTTGCAAGCACCGCATATGAACCTTCAATGTTGCTAACTAAAATTGTGAACACTGCCTAAAGGGATAAAAAATTATTCCCGCACAAAGAGTTTAATTTTGAAAGACAATTCTTCATTATGTTTCAAAACATATCAGTAAAAAATTAATCCTTGTGGCAAAGCAGGCAGTGTGTTTAAAATGTTATAAAACATCACTTTGCATATTAACCCATTGAGTTGCAAAAGAAACAAATTTTTAACCATATACATCATTAGATGCCTCACTGTCAGTACACATATCAGAAATTCTAATTCAAGGAAAAAATGTGCAAAGTCTAGAATGAAATTCCCCTCCTCCTCCTCCTTTTCTTCGTCTTCTTCTTCTCAATAATGGTAAATCAACAGAATATCCACAAAATAATGATAATTTTTTAATGTCGAAATTGCATTAAAACTTTCTGTGTGCATTCTTTTACTTATGGGTCATGAGGATATATATAGAGGCTTTTTGAAATAAAAAGAGACAAATTTTCTTTTTCCATTAAATTTAAAGAACTCGATTAATGTCTATGTCATTTTTTCATGTGAAGTTCCTTTAAAGACCCATTCTGAAAACTCGAATTTTCACTATATGCATCTGCCCAAGTCCCTCACACTGCAGTATTTCTATAAAATTTGCATGCCTCAAGAGCGTAGAAAAGTAGTTCGGAGAAAGAGACAATACTGGGACCATGCCCCTCTCTTTCATCGGGCATGAGGCTAATTCATTTTCAGCCCCCTGAAGGGTTATCACTTTACATGTTTGAAGTGTAAATTTTGGATTTTGACCTCCTGCTGTTTTTGACATAGGGAATGGCAAGGCATGGGCTGGTCTAGTTCGACCACCCATTCCACAAAATATAAGTCTCTCCAGCCTTTGCACAGCTACAGCAAGGAATGCAAGGTGAGACAGTCAAAAGATTGCATCTCCGTGTAGGCCTCATCGTTTGGGTTTTTTTTTTAAGCATGATAGAGCTGGTCTTGGAGTTATAAAAGGCCTATCTAGTGATCACTTTTGTCATGGTTTGAAACAAAAACTGTGCGAGTCTGGAGATCTCTTTTTCCAATACCATTCTCTACTGCATAATCTGTGTCTACAACATTATTACATTGAATGATTGATCAACTAAGCTAAAGATTCTAATAGTTATTGCACTAGGACAAATGTGTAGTTTTGAGGGTCCTAAACAAGAGATTGAATTAGAAGTAAAGAAATTTGGTCAGCACAAACATGTTTTAAATAGAATTGACGTTACTAAGTTTAATGTCACTCCAACAATCACTATGAGATGAAGGTGACACAAATCAGAATTTTTTCCAAGGTATGGTCAAGTTATTGATGATTTGGGTGAAGTTAGAGAACATAGGCAATCAATGCAGAAAAAAAAGGGAAGAGAATATTCTGCAGTTTGTTGTTGTAGGTGTGTGTGCTGTATGACTATGAGGCTGAGAGCAGCAAGACTGGATTCAATAATAGTTTTTTCAGTTTATGAAAAAGATAATTAAAAAGATGCTCAAATGAACAAAATAAAATTGGACGGTTTGCTCAAGTGGGAAACAGGTAAGCCAGTATTCTCTACATGTATGTAAGTGAATTTTAATTTTTACTATTTTTTTAAAGTAATAAATCTCCTATTACCTACAACTTACAAGCGCAAACTTAGCCCACAACCCAAAAGTACCCATCAATTGCCACTGATTCTATCCGTTCCCAGGCTCATGGCGCCAGCATAAGGCCATTTATCAATTACATGTACTTTCAAACCTGAGGCTGAATGAGAAAAGAGGATCAACATTTTTGTACTGGTTCAACTTTGTCATTCACTTTAATATTTAAGTTTACAATGTACCGTATATAAGTACAGGATTGGGTGGCAATTCTACTGTTAGATGTTACTTGTTAGAACAATTTGATTTGGAGGGGATGAATGTTTTAGTTTTGTGTCTCTTAAAAAAAAAACCTGGAAAATTCTGATTGCAAAAAGGTAGATCTAGTACTGCACTCTTAGAACATGAGTTCCTTGTTTTGATTTTTTTTCTTGAATGCTTGACAAATTAAAATTGACCATTTACGATCTCATTTGGTTGTTCAAGTTTGAGACTAAATGGAGGTCTTTCCATTTCTATAGTTTTTGCCGTTTAGTTCAACCTCTAAAAATAAATGGATATCTAGGGTTTAAGGAAAAAATCAGTATTCATGTTTTTATTGAGATGCTTAGAATAAAAATTAAAGAACATAAATGTATTGCAACCAATCACAATGAGTCTTAAGTTGAATTGGAGGGCAGTCATATATTGGTGTCACAGAAAAGCTAATTATCTCTATTTCAGATAACAAACAGAAAATCTCCATCATACTTCTGTATTAATTTATAGCTGTTTGAAGTTGGCAGGGCAAGGTCTTGTGAAATTTTCAAGAAAGGAGAAAAGACCATTAATTTTAAATTTTAAACGACTATTTAGGTGTATAGGCCTTGGCAGCCATACTAACTAAAATTAAACACATAAAACAAGAAACTTCCCATGAATTAGGTTTAAAAATTGGTTTGAAATGGTTTTAGCATCAATATCTAAAATTTTAAAATTGTGACATCTGAGCTTTAAAAGCCTATATCTGGCAACCAAAATAAATAATGGAGGCAGCCACTGCGCAATCAAATGAGTGAAATA